>CAUYLG010070151.1:0-37312 GCA_963573385.1 Cacajao melanocephalus
GATTCCTCAAGGACCTAGAAATAGAAATTCCATTTGACCCAGCAATCCCATTACTGGGTATATATCCAAAGGATTATAAATCATTCTACTATAAGGACACATGCACATGAATGTTCATTGCAGCACAGTTTACAATAACAAAGACCTGCAACCAACCCAAATGCCCATCGATGTTAGACTGGACAGGAAAATGTGGCACATATACACCATGGAATACTATGCAGCCATAAAAAATGATGAATTCGTGTCCTTTGTAGGGACATGGAGGAACCTGGAAACTCTCATTCTCAGCACACTGATGCAAGAACAGACACTCCCCCCCCCCCTGTTCTCACTCACAGGTAGGTGTTGAACCCAGAGACCCCATGGACACAGGGAAGGGAGCATCACACACTGGGGTCTGTCGGGGGGAAATAGGGGAGGGACAGCGGTGGGTAGGGAGTTGGGGAGAGATAGCATGGGGAGAAATGCCAGATATAGGTGGTGGGGAGGAAGGCAGCAAATCACACTGCCATGTGTGTACCTATGCAACAATCTTGCATGTTCTTCACATGTACCCCAAAACCTAAAATGCAATAAAATAAAAATAATAACAACAACAACATACACACACAAAAAAAGAATTCTGACACCATTACAGATTCTAGAGTCTCCTCAAACCTCTCTTGACTCAACCTGTCCAATGACCTGGTAGCCAATTATCCACCAGAAACTACATCATGTAAATAGCATGCTCCCTAAATTCTTCCTCTGTGTTTCTTTGCCTTACAATTTCTTTTGTGGTGTTCTTAAAGCCTAAGATATTTCCTGAAACTCTACCACTCACTCCAAATAGTCTTGTAACATAGAATTCTTAGTGGAATGATAGGAGTGCTCTAGGAGACACCCAGGAAATGCAAACTTTTCAATGCTTTAAATTCAATGCATTCTCCTCATGTACCCAGAGCTATTTTATTTAGTTAGGTTTTCAGGGATCTAGCTTCTATTTGTCAGGTTTATTGTGTTGATGCTTCCCTCTCTCACTTAGGTGTTCAGAGTCTTAATTAGATAGCGAGTGTAAAGTGCTTTGACAGCATCAGTTGAAAAGTGCTAGAGAAATCTCTAGGGAATTTCTTCTTTTTTGGCTGGAAAAACACAAGAAAATTAGAAAGCTTTAACAATAGAGCTGAGGTTTACAAGCAAACTTTCAGGTTTTTTCTCATGCATCTGTGTGTGGTATGGTACAAAGTATGAATTTTGTTTTTTAATTTTTATTCTCTTAACTATAAGTGAAAGAACCATGTCAAAATCCCCTGCAAGATACATTAAATGTAAGTTCTCCATGATGGGTTTGTGGAATGTGAATGATTAAATTATTATCTGCAGCCCTAGAATCTTTGGAGCAAAGGGGAAACCTTCCCAGACATATGTATTTAGTTAACACTTCCAGGGGTAACTCTGGGATCCAAATTTCAGCACAGTTATGAAAGGGAACACCTCCTAAAACACATATCTTCTGAGTAGGGGGTCCCTTTCCTGAGATTGAGACATAGCATTCATTTGTTTCTTAGGATTTAGACTTTGGGTTAATTTAATTACTTCTCAGTAAGCCAAATCCTCTGCTTTGAAGCAGACAAATGATGGTAGAGTAAACAGCAGCACACATGGATCAAAAGCCTTTTCATTTAGAATGAAAAGATGTGGATAGAAGGCAGCCCTCTGCACTGAGCCAAACTCCACAAGCAGTGACTCATGCGCTACCCCAGGGAATGAGGCAGATGTTGACCCTGGAGTTGTGTACAAGTAACAGACTGTTGTGTTTGACTGACTGAGGGTGAGACCGGATTAGAATGAAGAGAAACCCAGCAGGCCTGCAGCTAAGCCCAGGAATCTGAGCCTACACAGTAGCCATGCTTTCTCCAGGAATCTTTTCAAAATGCAAAACTCGCCCAATCTTTCTTTACTATTCAAATTGTTTGTAGTATTAAGCATGGTCTTAGATCACAATGTTTCCTTTTTCCATTTCTTGTAGAAAAGGTTAGTTGTTTGTTTTTTTTTTTTTTGTAATCTTCGATTCTATATTTGGGAAAAATTGCAAAGGACTCACTTAGGGGAGTAGGAGAAATATATTTACAGTGGTATTTGGAAAAGGGCATGCTGGTCTCCTTTAAATACTCCCATATATCACCTCACAAGAAAAACAAAAATTTATTTGTTAACATATAATAAAATGTCATTTCAAATCAGTGAGGGAAAAATGGAGCTGCAGCAATTGGCTAGTCTTTTGGACTAAATAAATCTTGATCCCTTTACTACTTGTCATACCAAAAGAAATTATAGATGGATCAAACATTTAAATATAAACAGTAGTGTCATAAAGGCATTTGGGAAAAAAACATTAAGTGAACTCTGTCTGTAATCTTGAATGACAAAATCCTCCCTAGACATGACACAAAACTTAGCAGTACAAAGGGAAAGATTGGTAAATCTAAGTAAATAAAATATTAAAATTATTTATCAACGATTTAAATATAAATAATAGTGTCATAAATATATTTGCGAAAAAATAAGTGAACACTGCCCATAATCTTGAATAACAAAATCCTTTCTAAACATGACTTGAAATTTAGAAATACAAAGAAAAAAATTGGTAAACCTAAGTCTATAAAATATTAATATTATTTACAACAATGTCTTATTCAATGTCAAATGGTAAATGATAAACTTTGACAAGTTTTTTAAGTATGACAAAGAAATAATGCCATAAATGAACTACAATTCCTTGCATATCAGGCTAGGCGCAGTGGCTCACACCTGTAATCACAGCACTTTGGGAAGCTGAGGTGGGAGGATTGCTTTAGCCCAGGAGTTCAAGACCAGCCTGGGCAACATGGTGAGACCCCATCTCTAAAATAAAAAAAAAAAGACAAAACGCTGGGTGTGATGTGACACACACCCATGGTCTCTCTGCACTCCAGCCTGGGTGACAGAGTAAGACCCGGCCTCAAAAAAAAAAAAAAAAAAAAAGAGAAAAACAAGCAATTCAATAGGAAAATCAGCAAAGGATCTGAACAAGCGGTTCACAGAAAATAGAATAGTCCCCAAAGGGGGAAAGATTGAAACTCACTCAAAATTAAAGAAATATAAATGTGACCAAAATTAGTTACTGTTCCTCCTATTATATTGGAGATGAAAGTATTGCTAATCCTCATCATTGCCAAGGATGTGAGGAAATAGTCACTTGCATACACTATTGGTGAGAGTATCAATTGGTGCCATTGTTTGAAAGACAACTGGTAATATCCCATAAACTTGTACTTAAAAGAATTTATCCCACAGATACACAAATATAAACATGGATAGATATTTGCTGCAGCATCTTTTGTAATAATCAATAATCTGGAAACATTCTGCATATGCATTCATAGGGAATTGGTTAAATAAATTGTAGAAAATGCATACAATGGACTGGAGCTATTACAAAGATTGGGGTAGATCTATATGCATGATTATAAAAAGATGTTCAAAATGTTAACTATCCAAAAAGGCTAGTTGCAGAAATGTAACTATAGTATAATGCCACTTGTGAAAATAAAAATGTTCTTGAGATGTAGACTCGTTTCTGTAAAGAAACACAGGAAATTGCTACTTGCAATTATCTCTGCTTACTAGAAACTTCATTTTCATTTTTACCTTTTCATACTGTTAATGTTTACCATGAACTTGTTTTACTTTTACAATAACAATCTAGTTTAAAAAAAAAAAACACTAAGAGTCTTATCTAGCACTTTCTAGATCTCCACATATTTGTTTTTACTCAATAAACATTTACTGAAGGTAAACTATTTATCTGAATCCAAAGATATAAATAAGATGTCTAGAACGCAAGCCTTGCCCTCCAAAAACTGACCTTATATCCAGACAGGTGGAGACGAAGCCAGGTACCCCAAATAAATAATTGTCCACATAGATGAGTACAGTAAGAAAGACCCTCATGCTTTGAGATACCCAATAACTTTTCATATGCAAGATTCCAAAGACGCCCACACTGGACTCACTCGGGCAAACCTCAGCCACTTTTGTGATCTCAGACACCAGAATAAAGACCTCACCAGGAGACGGGGTCTTCACAGCACCCCCTAAAATTGGACCATAGCTATCCTTTGAAAGGCTTTGTCAGCCATTCAATGAAATATTAACCTTTGGAAGCTCATCTTTCAGACAATCTGGGTCAAGGGATCTGGCTCTTAAATTTGAGCCCACTCTCCACAGGAACTGCAGGTCTATGAAGCCTTAGATACGGAGCAATTACAACGAGGAAGAGGGAAAGCGAATGCCTAAAGCTTTCATGATAAGCAGAGGGGTCTCGTCTACAGCTGTGTAACAGGTATTATTCTCCAAGCACCGTTGCCCCTTCCTCCAACCCTCTCTTTAATGCGAACACCCAGCTATTCCAAAAGAGCTTGTGTGCTAGTTCTGTGGAGAGCTCAGCGGTAGAGTAATTTCCCAGTTCCTCATACTTCCTGCTGGCAGGACACCAGTGTCTGCATTTTCCCCACATGGTGCCCTGCTGTTAGAGGGGAAAATTGAGGTCAAGGAACAATTCAGCATGTGGAAATAAACCTGGCCCTTCAGAGCTCTGGACCCCAAGCGGTCCTTCACCGTTGGTTCTTGGTGGGTACGCGATTTGCTGTGATGATCAGTGTATGTGACTAATGAGGTGATGTGGTCTGATCCCTCTGGGAATACAGCCCTGCACAGAAATCCAAATCAAAAGGTTTCACAAACTGGGGTCAAAATTAAAGATAAGGAAAATTCTACTAGGTGAGGCAGTGGAGAATGTTAGCACCCCTCCTCAGCAGGCCCAAGTGAACACAGATTTCATGAATAACTTTGACCTTTTTTCCTTCATACTACGTGTTACCTTAACAGGTTTCCAAAGGGGCCCTCTATAAGTGAACAGCATGGAGCAGCCCCTTCATCTCCAACCACTACTCAGAGAGTTATGCAGAAATATTGTGAATGTCATGAACCCAGTGGGGAGGGGGACAGGGAAGCTCTTACCATTTTCCACTGGCAGTCAACGCCACTCTTTAGATCAGAGTAGAGAACTGGAGAGAGAGAGAGAATCAGAAAGTTAATCTTCTATGCTAACATGGCTAGATCTTAAACAACTCATAGTCTCTTTAGAGGACACGGTCACCTATCTGCAAAATACTGTCTACCTCACAAGCTATTAGAGTAAACTGAGAAAACATTAGTCAATGAGCTTTATGAATGTAATGTCATGTTAACAGGTACCCCTTACTCCAAGGTAGCTGACTTATACTTCCCCTGCTCTTGAAAATAAGAGCATCCCTTGGCTGAGCACAGTGGCTCATGCCTGTAATTCCAGTACTTTAGGAGGCTGAGGTTGGTGGATCACCTGAGGTTAGGAGTTCGAGATCAGCCTGGGCAACATTGTGAATACCTGTCTCTACTAAAAATACAAAAATTAGCTGGGCGTGGTAGCGGGCCCCTGTAATCCCAGCTACTCAGGAGGCTGAGGCAGGAGAATTTCTTGAACGAGGGAGGTGGAGGTTGCAGTGAGCCAAGATCAAGCCATTGCACTCCAGCCTGGGCGACCAGAGCAAAACTCCATCTCAAAAAAAAAAAAAAAAAAAAAAAATGAAAGAAAAGAAAAGAAGAGCAACCCTCATCAGGGTATCATCACTTTATAGCTGAGAATGGGGAAATGCAGGATGGGGTAGTTGTGCAGAACGTCTGTGCAATGGGTGCTCAAATTTTCTATTTTGAACTTTGGGGGAGGCTCAGAAGATAATAAAAAAGACAAAAAGAACTTATTTCACATTTGTGTTCCAAAATAAGTGAGATAAATTCACAAATATTATTTTATTTTTCCACATGAAATACTAAGTAAGGAGGGAAGAGGAGCGTGAGCATGACAGGACACTGTAAGTGTCTTGGAAGAGCTACTCAGTGGCTCCTGCCTCAGTTTCTCCATCCGTAATAACTTCTACCTAATAGGGCACAAGAAGCACTCAGAACATGCCTAGTACCGAGGGAGCTCTGGATACCTGCTTTGTTGTTAAAGGTTATATTCTGTGCT
Source organism: Cacajao melanocephalus (assembly GCA_963573385.1). Classification (NCBI taxonomy): domain Eukaryota; kingdom Metazoa; phylum Chordata; class Mammalia; order Primates; family Pitheciidae; genus Cacajao; species Cacajao melanocephalus. The sequence goes on from CAUYLG010070151.1 coordinate 6,089, forward strand.
GAGGAAAATGAGGCAGAGATAACTTGCTCCTTCAGGCACAGGAAGTGGAGTAGTTTCCAGAGGGCAGCCCCACCCGCGATCTGTTGGTTCCGCCTCTCAAACTTTCTTCCCTCTCTCAAACCCGCCCCTTCCTTTTATTTTCCACAGCATACAAGTAAAAGCTCCTTCCTGGTCTCTCTGCCTCCTTGTCCTATTCCAATCTTTCATTAACATATTTTAAAATCATATTTACCTCCCAAAGGTCAGTTTAAAACTTACCTTTTCTAAAATGTGCTTTACTTCCACTTAGCATTTATAAACTTGGTTTGGGCCCCTCTCTCAGGCCTCACCCACTAGCAGGCCCCACCTACTAGCAGGCTCCACCCACCAGCAGGCTCCACCCAATGACAGGCCCCACCCACGTACAGGCTCCATCCATCAGCTTCCTCCCACTCACTGCAGCAGCTATTCTTCTTTCACCATTCTGTACCAAAGTGACTCAAATTTTACCTTAATTTTCCATAAAATATTGGAGATCGGGCTGTAATATTTGTATTAGTCCATTTACATGCTGCTGATAAAGACATACCCGAGACCAGGCAATTTACAAAGGAAAGAGGTTTAATGGAGAACTCACAGTTCCATGAGGGTGCAGAAGCCTCACAACCATGGCGGAAGGCAAGGAGGAGCAAGTCACATCTTATGTGAATGGCGGCAGGCAAAGAGAGCTTGTGCAGAAAAACTCCCGTTTTAAAACCGTCAGATCTCATGAGACTTATTCACTATCACAAGAACAGCTCCAGAAAGACTTGCCCTCACGATTCAATTACCGCCCACCTGGTACCTCCCACAACACCTGGGAATTCAAGATGAGATTTTGGTGGGGACACAGCCAAACCATATCAGTATTAAACAAGATCTTACTGAAGGGCCAGAGATGGCAAAATATTGGATGCAGAAAACAACTTGCAACTCCTAGATCTGGCTGTCTCAAGGATTCCAAGCGGGGCCCATTCTCAGAAACCCCCCATGGGAGTTGCTTCCTATCCTCAGGCAGGCGGTCTTCCCCCTACGTTAAGCTTAGCGTGTGCCTGTGTGTTTAGACTCCATGACTAGACCTGTTAAACAAAGGTCAGAGGGACCCTAGTTTAAGGTATAATTTCTAAGTGTTCATTTCCTGCTGTTTCCCACAAAAAAATGGCAACAGAAATGTGGGAAGTGTCTACTTCCTCTAAAACAAATGGATCCTACCCAGTAGGATAAGACTTGACTCCCACTCACCAACAGGGAGACGGTTCCATGTCTATGTTTGTCTGAGCTGTTCCCACGTCTGTAGCACAATGTGCAGCATCAGCTTCCCTCAGCCCTACGCTGCTCCCTTCTTATTGCCTTGCTGTCCTTCCTGCCATCTGTCAGTCCTCGCACCTGCACAAGAACAAGTGACACATAACCCATTCTAAATTAACACACAGAAAAGAAGCAACTCTCCAAATGAAATAGAGTCTTCAGACGTGCAAGAAGCTGACAACATAAACATTCACGGTTTAGTTCCTTAGAGTCACAGCCTCTCAAACACACTTTTTTATTATGCTGTGATTGCATTTACTTAACACAACTGTGTATTTGGATGGTATTGCCAGAACAAAGAAACAGGCTGCTTGAAAACTATTGCTTTTGAAGGAAAATTGCTTTGAGCTTTGAAATGCAGGTTTATCTACTTCTGTCGCTTCTCTCCAGGGTTTGAGAATTTGAAGGCCAGATTTTAGCTAACAGTGAGGCTTATAGCATCCAGTCCTTCTCGTCTTACGAGATGTCTCTGCAAAAAAAAAAAAAAAAGAAAGAAAGAAAGAAAAAGAAAAAAAAGCTCAGAGCTAAGGAAAGGAAACCCAGACTTGACCCTGACCTTATTGCAACAATTTACCCCATCAAAACTTGCTAAATAGATGGTTGCCTTTTCTCCCTGTAATTAACAACTGAACTTTCTGGAAAACCCATCCTTTTCAACTCAGACTTCCTATTTTTCCCTACTTTGGAGTCCAAGAGGGTATGATGATATGTGGCCTTTGAAGTTTAGAGACATTTGGGAAATGCAGTCCCCTGACCCCAAACACAAAATGCCTCATAGAAATGGCCAATCTCTCTCTAAGTGAAGTTCTTATTTTGATACGAATTATGTAGAAGGAGGAGGGGAAGGCCCTGAAAAACAAATGAGCAACTTTTTAAAAAGCTTTCAAAATCAAATGTAAAATTCATTAACAAAAGTAATGGAAATTTTATGGCTGGTGCACAGATAAATTCGTTGCTGCCTCTAAATTCATCAAGCACACATATGGGAGTGTATACCAAATTAATTGGAACTAACAGCCTCTTAGAAACTCTAACCAGCTGAAGACTCAGGGTAAACTAGTTGGAACAAAACAAAGAACCCATTGCCTCCTCCTTCTTCCAAGCCCTGATTGAATTAAAGGCTAAGCTTTCTCAACTAAAAATGTTGAAAAATTTTGTTCTTCCATGACTGCAAATTTATCACCTGCTGTTCAGGCCCAAGCAGGGTCAGAACTAGCTAGAAATAAGGTTTCCCTGGATATTAGAAATCCCAGTTGCAATTCACCATAGCTATAAAGACCCATCCAAAGAATTCCTTAAAATAAAGACATTTTAACACTGATGATGTGTGTTGCTCTGACCCAAGTGCATGGGTCAAGGAAAGGAAAGTTGAATTTGAATGATTCACTTTCCATTACATTCAAGGACAACTCAGCGAGAAACCTCCGAACTTCTTTCTTCAAATTAATGCTCCAGTTCCTGGATATGGTTTCCAAACAGACTATCCAGTAAATCAAACAAGAAAACCAAAGAAACTCTTTATAAGCCATTATAATAATTTGCGTGGGGGTCATATGCTCCTGAAGGCAAGTCAGCACTATCTACATTAATCTAGCATAAATTCTTATCAGACAGTTGTAAGTAGTGCTTTATTAATAATTTTTAATGTTTCACAATTAACAATTTTATAATATTAATTTTATTAATAACAACTAACATTGATTAAGGACTGACTCTATGCAAAGCACTGTGCTAAGCATTATACGTGTATTATCTCACTTCACCACCACAACCACCTAAGGAGACCAGTATTATTATGATTCCCGTTATAAAGTTGAGGAAACTGATCCTCAAGAAGTTTAGAAACTTATCCAAGGTCAGGCAGTTAGCACATTTTCAACTTAACTCCCACCCAGAGTTAAGTTGAAAAAGCTCAACCATCATGCCAGAGGTAAAGATTGGCCGGGTGCAGTGGCTCATGGCTATAATGTCAGCACTTTGGGAGGCCAAGGCTGGGAGGATCATTTGAGCCCAGGAGTTCAATACCAGCCTGGGCAACATAGTGAGACCTTGTCTCTACAAAAAAAAATCCAAAAATTAGCTGGGTGTGGTGACACATGCATGTAGTCCCAGCTACTCTGGAAGCTGAGGCTGGAAGATAGCTTGAGCCCAGGAGGTCAAGGTTGTAGTTGTGACATGGTAAAAGCCCCATAAAACTGCATACCTCAACCATACCTTGGCTTTCTGTTTAAACTGCTCTCTGTAACCCGTAATGTGACATGCAAGCAGTCCAAACCCAGGCCGTCTCGGCCCCTGCGACTTGTAATTTCCACCCTACCCAGACAATGTGTAAACAAATGCTTATCTTGACTTTTGTTAACTGCTTAAGTAACAATCAGAATGTCAAAAGTCCCCTAGCCCTCTGAATGTCTGAAGCTCCTCACCCCCACCCCTGCCCATCAGGCTCACTCCGAGGTGGTTTTAGGGGTATAAAAGGTCTTGACACCCTCATTTTAGGGGCCACGGGTTGGAGAGATGCGAGTCCTCCGTGGTCGCCGGCAATAAAGACCCTGCAATTTGGCCTACTTTTGTCTTGGTGTTGACTGTCTATGCTCGGTTCAGTACAACAAAACCAGCCTAGCATTCTGGGGATAAATCCCCCCATGTCATAATGTAGAATGCTCTTGATATGTTGTTGAATTCAGTTTGCTGATATTTAATTGAGGAGTTTTACACCTATGCTCATCAAAGGTACTGGTCTATAGTCTACTTTTCTTGTGGTGTCTTTACTTGGTTTGGTGTCAGGATGATGCTGGCTTCATGAAATGAGTTATAAACACTCCTTTACTTCTATTTTTTGAAGGGTTTGAAAAGAATTAGTATTAATTTTTCTTTGAATGTTTGGTAGAATACAGTGATGAAACTATCTGGTTTTTGGCTTTTATTTGTTGGGAGGACACTGATTACTATTTCAATCTCCTTATCAGTTATTAATCTGTTCATAATTTCTAATTCTTTTTTATTCAGTCTTGATAGGTTGTATAGTTCCACAGACATATCCATTTCCACTTATACAATATACTGGCATATAATTGTTCATAATAGTCCCTTGTGATCTTTTAAAATGTTATTACTGAGGCCTCCATTGTAATGTCTCTTCTTTCTTTTCTGATTTTATTAACATAACCCAAGAGGTGACAGATTTGTTGTCTTAGTCCATTTGTGCTGCTGTAACAAAATACTTGAGACTTAGTAATTTATGAAGAATGAAAAGCCTCAGGTACCCTACTCTAATTGGTGAAAGCTGTGGCATGGGCTGTACCAAGGAAAGATTTGTCTCATGGAGATATCTATTTTTCCAAGGCCAAGGAACCGGCTGGTTCAGTATCTAGGGCCTTTTTCATTGATCATGTCTTCTCACATTGGCACTCTCACATGGTGGAAGATGGAAGCGTAAGAGAGGTGAACACTCTCTGAAGCTTCTTTTATAAGGGCATTAATCTATTTATCAATAGAGATTCAGTTTCAACATGAATTTTGGAGAGAATATTTACATTTTAGCATCTATACACTGAAAATTGTAACACATTAATGAAAGAAATTGAAGAAGACACAAATATAAATGGAAAGATATCCTGTGTTCATAGATTGGAAGAAATAATATTGTTAAAATGTTTGCAGTATTCTAAGCAATATATAAATTCAGTGCAGCCTTTATCAAATTTCAATGGCATTTTTCATAGAGATGGAAAAAACAATATAGAACCACAAAAGATCCTGAACATTCTAAATTTCATATAGAACCATGAAAGATCCTGAATAGTCAAGGCAATCTTGAGAAAGACGTACAAAGTTAGAAGCACCATACTTCCAGATTTCAAGCTATGTTACTATATATATAGTAACCAAAATTGTTTCATACTTGCCTAAAAGCAGACATGTAAACCAATGGAAGAGGATTGAAAGCCCAGAAATAGGCCCAGGAATATATAGTCAACTACTTTTCAATAAGAGCACCAAAAATATACAATGGGGGAAAAGATAGTCTCTTCAGTAAATGGTGCTGGGAAAACTGGATAGTCACATGCAAAATAATAAAAATGGACCTTTATCTTTTGCCATACACAAAAAAATCAACTCCAAATGGATTCAAGATCTATTTGTAAGACTTGAAACCATAAAACTCTAGAAGAAAACATAAGAGAAAGGCTTCTTGACATTGGCTTTGGAATGTTATTTTGGTTATCACACAGGCAACAAAAGCAAATGGAAGTATATCAAACTGAAAAGCTTTGCACAGCAAAGGAAACAGTCAATAAAATAAAAAGGCAACCTACAGATTGGGAGAAAATATTTGTAAACCACATTTCTGATAACGTTTAACACCCAAAATACGTAAGGAACTTTAACAACTCAACAGCAGAAAGCCAAATACCCTGATTAAAACATGGGTAAAGGACCTGAATGGACATTTTTCCAAAGAAGACACAAAAATGGCCAACAGGTATACAAAAAGGTACGCAGCCTTGCTAATCATCAGGGAAATGTAAGTCAAAACTATGGTGAGATATCCCTTACACCTGTTAGGACTGTTTTAAAAAGATGAAAGATAGCAAGTGTTAAGGAGAATGTGAGCAAAAGGGAACACTAGTAGATTGTTGGTGGGAATGTGAATTGGTACAACCAATTTGGAAAACAGTGTGGAGATTCCTCAAAAAATTAAAAATAGAACTACTATATGATCCAGCAATCCCTTTTCTAGGCATATATCCAAAGGAAATAAAATCAGTACCTTGAAAAGGTATTTATGCTTCCATGTTCATTGCAGCTTTAGTCACAATAGCCAAGATTTGAACCCAACCTAAGTGTCCATTGACACATGAATGGATAAAGAAATTGTAGTGTGTGTACACTACACACACATAAATATATGTATACACAATGTATATATATATATGTATACACAATGTGATATTATTCAGCCTTAAAAATGAAGGAGATTCTGCCATTTTTGACAACATAGATGAATCTGGGAGACATTCTGCTAAGTGAAATAAGCCAGAGATAGAAAAAAATACTGCATGACCTCATTTATATGTGGACTCTAAAAAAGTTGAGTACATAGAAGCAAAGAAAGAACGAAGGTTACTAGGGACCTGGGGGTAGGGAAAATGGGGAGATGTTGGTCAAAGAGTTCAAATTGACAGTTCTATGATGAATAAGTGCTGGAGACCTAATGTACACCATGGTGACTATAGTTAATAATAATGTATCATACACTTGAAATTTGCTAAAAGAGTAGATCTTAAGTCTTCTCACTACACATACAAAAAAGTAATTACATGAGGTAATGGATATATTACTTGTTTGTGGTAATCATTTCACAATGTATATGTATATCAAAACATCAGTGTACACCTTGAATATATGCCATTTTTAAATTTGCCAATTATGCCTGCCTCAATAAAGCTTAGAATATGGAGACAATATCTACAAAGCACTTAATACGAGGCCAGCCATACGTAATAGGTGCTTAATGAATGAAAAGTAATTCCAAACCAAACAAACTGAGGGGTAAGTTTTATAAGTAGAGGAAAGTTAATTGAAGTATCCTTCTTTCTTTCATGTACCAGAGACGCTTGCACTTAACAATTGTACAAAAATAATTTCTATGTCTGTCTCCCCTCTTCAGACTGTGAGATTTTTAAGATGGGAGAATGTCTTTACTGTTATGTACTCATACCTAGGATCATTGCTGATACATAACACATAATCAATATTTGTTGCAGTGAGCTGTACTGAAATTGACCACCATTATCTGTTTTTCTCTGCATGCTACTGTATTGTGGGAAAACAGCTGAACAAATATTTCCTAACTGTGGAGTATGTTTGTGATTTTCTGACTTAAAATAGGAAGTATTTGATATACATAACATTCAACTGTCGGGACGGCTCTGGGCAATACCTCAAAGGGAGAGATGTCATCTGAACCTGAGAGCAGGACAACAGGACTGCTTTGAGGACAGATATGTTATGTATTAAGATGCTCTGGACTGAGAAAGCAAAAAAGGTATAGAATATGAATTAAATGGAAATTAAATGGACAAATCACAGGGACTCTGCTTCACTGATGTACAATCAAGCTGTTTCTCACACAGGCAAGTTCTGCCTGAGAGTCTGATTGGGGTGAGTGACAGCAAGGAGTTCCTTTCTTTCTTTCAGGTGTGGTAGGTGCTAAAGTTACAAAGGTGAATCTAGGGTGACAATGAGGATGTGCACTTCCCTTGCAATGTTCTACCTAATTTTCACCAAAATAATCCTTAAAGTTTATAGGTTTCTTTAAAAAATTTTTAACTCCTTTTCTTCTTGCCCTGAGCATCGTTGTGCTTCTGTCTTAGCTGAGGTTTCCCCTTGCCCCCAGTGTTGTCGTCATAGTTCTGGTTCAACTTCCACATTGCCAAATTCCTAATAAATTATAATGGTCATTTCAGAATGGAGGGGACTATTGGTGAATTTAATTTCATTTATTTGGGCTTTTCCTTATTTTATTTTTTAGTTAAAAAATGTAATGCTTCACAAATTTGCATGTCATCTATGCACAGGGGCCACACTAATCTTCTCTGTACTGTTACAATTTTAGTATATGTGCTGCTGAAGCAAGCACTTCTTTGGATTTCTCTATCACCTCCAAGTGGGCATTACTTTTGCAATTAGTTGAAGAAGGTATTGAGAAAAAGAGAAAATCATCAACTTGCCCTGTAAAGTCCTAATTATCTTCCTTTAAACATTTAAACTCATATAATCGTATTAACATTTTAACACAGAAAATCTACACCCCCCTCCACCTCCCACCTTCTGAGACATTAATGTACTACACTCCACAGTTTTTTGGGAGCTGGCATCATTCCAGAGAGTACAGTATGGGGGAGTTACCCAAGGCTTGGCATGATTTATGCTGAGTGAGATCATTGCTCCATCTGAGGGTTTTTCACAGTCCAGAATGTTGAGAGATGCAGGACTCACTCCAAATGCCACATGAATCTGTGGACTGTGACCCACTAATCACATATCCCAAGAGGGGCTGCTAGATATGTTTTAAGAAGCCAGTTGGTATCAATTAATATTACTATTTTCTTGTCAGCTTGCTTTTGACACTTCATGAAATTATACATTAGCTAGTTAGCTCTCTTCTTAATTATCTTTACTATGTTTGCACTAATTTAATTTGGAATTGTTACAACCGTTGCCACAATTTTTAGTGTGGCAAAATCTTATTCATTAAATCCAGGGACCTATATAAAGTTCAAGATGACAGAATATTAGAAGTGTGTTTAATAGGCTTCCTATGTGCAGCAGATACTGACTATAGCAGTTTCCTCTTTTCCAAGTGGATATGTTTCAAGACCCCCAGTGAATGCCCAAAATCATGGATAGTACCAAATCCCATATATACCATGGTTTCTTCTATACATACATAGCTATGATAAAGTTTGATTTAAAAATTAGGCTCCTTGGGAGATTAACAATAGCTAAGAATAAAATAGAACAATTATAACAATATGCCACTACCACTACTCTTCTGCTTGGGGCCCATTATTAATTACAATAAGGGTTATGTGAACACAAGCACTCAGATACTGCAATAGTCGATCTGATTACAGAGACAGCTGCTGAGTGCCTAGCAGGCGGGTGGCCTCTACAGCATGGATAGACTGGACAAAGGGATGACTCCAGTCCCAGGAGGGATGGAGCAGGAGAGCGTGAGGTGTTATCACGTTACTTAAAATAGCTTGCAATTTAAAACTTATGAATTGTTTATTTCTGGAGTTTTCTTTTTCTTTCCTTTTTTTTTTTTTTGAGATGGAGTCTCATTCTGCTTATTCTGTCACCCAGGCTGGAGTGCAGTGGTGCAATCTCAGCTTACTGCAACCTCTGCCTTCTGGATTCAAGCGATTCTCCTGCCTCAGTCTCCTGAGTAGCTGGGACTACAGGTGCGTGCCACCATGCCCAGCTGAGTTTTGTACTTTTAGTAGAGATGGGGTTTCACCATGTTGGCCAGGATGGTCTTGATCTCTTGACCTTGTGATCCACCTGCCTCAACCTCCCAAAGTGCTGGGATTACATATGTGGCACCACCACGCCTGGCCTGGAGTTTTCAGTATAATCTTTTAGGATTGTGGTTGACTGTGGGTAACTGAAACTATGGCAAGCAAAACTGAGTCTAGCAGAAACTACTGTATTTCTAAACTCTACTTTCTCTTTTCACTCAGCTCCTCTTCAACCTGTAAGTACTCACTGACCTTAACATGATTTATTTTGAGTACAGGTCAAGGTTGAATTTACTTTCCTTAGCAATGACCATCCTCACCACTCCTGATCCATGGTTACTCAACTATTTATAGTGAAGAAGTTTTTGACTTTAATTTAAATTACAAAGAGAAGTTGTAGACTCGCCTTCTCACATTCATGGACCTAGAGAGATTTGAACGATCTGCAAGTAATTGGGGATCCTCAAGAGTAGGCTGGCCAATATCCAGGTAGCAAACAGGTAAGCTATGGAAACAGATTTATTGACTTTGCTCTTATTACTTTGAGATCACTATCTACAGAAGCAGTCTTGCAATGGGTTGTTATTTTTTTCATGTAATAGGCTTTTTTAGATAAATGAATGCTGGAGTAGAGAGTAATAAATAGTGAGATTACACAAAATTGCAGAATTGTTTCTCTTGCAAACATGGAGAAACTCGGTGGACTTTTTAGGACTCCCTTTGTAGCGTTCAATCAGATATTTCCTTAATGCCCATGACAATCCTGTGGTTCTAGGAAGCCACTGACTACTTACACATAAGGCTTCCAAAAATATCTCATTAAAATCTCGCAGAGCCCTAACAAGTGAGAATGTGAAGCCTATGTTAGAAAGAAGGAAATGGAGGCATAGAGTGGTTGGCAACATGCCCAAGGGCAGAGAGCTGAGTAGCAGGACTGAGACTTGAGACTGAGTCTTGACTCCAAAGCTCATGTGCTTTCTGCTGCTCTGGAATCAAGAGTTTGGAGACACTGGGTGAAGGGGGATTGGGTGCTGACAGTAAGTGAAAAGAGGCCTTTGCAGACAGTCATTTTTTCCTTGTTATTAGGTAGGTCTACTCTCCAAAGCCAGATTGGTAATTGAGAGGCTGGTCTTTGGATCTGGAACCAAGGCAGTCACTAGTGATGTAGGACAGCTGAATTTGAATGGTGCGTTGAAAAATGTTCACACTGGGGGTTCACTGCACCCTGCACTCTCCCGCCTGCTCTCTGGCATCAGTCTGTGGGCCTCAGGCAAGCCTCTGACCTCCTGAGCCTCAGTTTCCTTCTCTGTCAAAGGAAGGCAGTGAACTAGACAATCTGTAAAGACCCTTCTTTCTGTGATATTCAGTGTTGCTGATATAGCCTCACTCTGAAGAGCAAGAAATTCATCAGTCCATTACAAATTGAATTGCTTGTTAAAAGTTCTCCCATCTTATTTTGGTTTCAGAAATATGTAACACTGTACTGTTTTGGTAATATTTTCTTCCTCTCAGGGTAGATATAGTATATGATGAAAATTAAAAGAAGCCTGTGAATAGAAGTGAGAAGAGTTGGGACACTGAATCAGGTGGCAGAATATCTGGAAGCTTCTTGCAGACACAGATGGTCGGCATAAACTGTTGTGTCGGGGAATTTGTGCCAGACATACCATGGAGTTTATTACTAAATGTGGGATCAGTAAACTTTTAAAAACATACTGTGCATGTAAAATCATTTAACATACTGCAAGTGCAAAATCTTTTTGTTTCAGCAATACTTAATCCTTCCTTTCTGTTTCATAAATAATTTAAATTAGAATCTCAGCTTTGGTGTTGAACAGTTTTATTTTTACAATATAGTTGAATGACTCATTAGGAAAAGTGAAGGTTCTGATTGTTTGGTAACCCCTGGTTCTAGGATATGCTTCACATAACCTCCAAAAAAATTTTAAGACAGAAATACTGTAAAGGACAATTAAGTATACAATTAATGTGAAACACTGGAATAAAATGAAAAGATATTATGCCACAGTGTGTGGTCTGAGTAAAAAGCATTAAGGTTGAACCAGCTGCTAAACTCTGCACTAAAGCAAAACAGTTAATTTTATAATGTAGCAAGCAACCATAATTAGGGAATGGTTTTAACTTTAAAACGTAGCCCTGTGTAGTAAAGCCAGAGAGCCGTGCAGGTGGAAGCTGTGATTTTTGTGGAACATTAAAATATTTCAGTGTAAGAAATCCCAGCTGCAGAAATTTGTAATTGAATATATGTTCTTTCCTTTGCATATAATAGCTAATATTTTACAATTTATAGATATTTTCACATATATTGTCAAACTTTATCATTGTACCCCAAAAGGTATGTGGAAGATATTACTGCATTAACAACTTCACTTTAGAGATGACAAATTGGGCTTCAGACAGGCTAATGACTTGCCCAAGTTAAAATAACTAGTAAGCAACATAGCCCGTTCTCAAACTGAGTTTCTATTGGAGAATCTCTCTTATCAGCTGTAGGTAAAAGCTTCCTGGAAGAATACTTAGTAGTACTCATTTTGTCCTGAAATGTGTAGACACTGGTACAATTTCTGGTTTAATCTTCCGGCAAAAATATTTACATTTGAATCCCCAAGTTCATTCTTACCTGAGTAAGTAGTCTGTGAATTGATATTATTACATCTATTTTCTGGAGAAATTGAATTTGAGGTTTTTAGAACCAAATAAAATTGCCAAAAATCTTTTCTGAGTCAATGTTAGTTTTTAGATTCTAAATATGTTGAAGCCAAAGGATATTGGCTGCCTTCTTTATTCGGCATGGCTAAAGGAGCCATGCAAAGTTTATATGTAAACATATGTAAATAAAATATGTACAGAAAAATAAACTAATGGAGTAAAGAATGTTGAAAGAAATTATTAGGTTAGTGAGCCCAACCTCCTTCTCATGACAGGAATATAATTCATACATCTTTGGCAGGTATTTGTCTAGTTCATTGCTTTAAAAGGCAATCCATCTTTTAGAGGATAGCAATATTCATTATGAACTTCTTTCTCAAAGTTAATCCAATACTGCTTCTTGTCAACTTCCTTAAATTGGTACTAGTTCCATCTGCTAAGGGACCCTCAGCATTAGTCTAAGTTCTCAGGAAAGTCTTTTGTTGTTTGGTTCCTTTTTCTCTAGACCCCATTAAGTTATTATTTGTGACCTGGTTTCTAGACTCTTCTACTTTCTAGTCCTCATTCCTTGGAAGTGTTTGTCAATGCATCCCTAAAATGCAGTATCTAGAGTTGAACAGAATAATCTAGATGTAATGATATTGAGTAGTGGTATGACCAATGCTCTTGTTTTGGACACAACAATTATATTCATTCTGCTTATTTGTTAGTGCCCTGCCAGAAGTTTGACAGATAGTTGGCTGAGCACAGCAGCTCATGCCTGTCATCACAGCACTTTGGGAGGCCAATGGGGGTGGATCACTTGAGGTCAGGAGTTCGAGACCAGCCTGGCCAACATGGCAAAACCCCATCTCTACTAAAAACACAAAAATTAGGCAGGTGCAGTGGCAGGCGCCTGTAATTCCAGCTACTTGGAAGGCTGAGGCAGGAGAATTGCTTGAATTTGGGAGGCAGAGGTTACAGTGAGTAACCTCTGCACTCCAGCCTGGATGCCAGAGTGAGACTCTGTTTTAAAAAAAAAATTGACTCATAGCCACATTGCTATTAAGAGAAGCTCATAGATTGCTTTTTTGCCCCACTTGATTGCTCTTATGCCACATCTGTCACATTCTGAACTCCAGTTTTCTTTTGATCCTCAGTGTAGCACTTCACATTGATTCCTAATACATTTATTTTATTATGCTGGTTTTGACCTATTATTTTCCAGTTTTGAAGTATTCATTTTTAAACCTTCTCAAATTTGTATTCTCAGCAGATTTTGTGAGCATGCTTTCGATGTCTTTATTTAAGTTGATAAAACGTTTAAGAGTCAGGGTAGAGTGTAATGTTCTGAAGAATGCATCTAGGGACTTCCCTTAATATTGACAAAAATCTATTAACATTCTTTGAGCACATTGCTTAACTAAGAAGAGTTCAGTTAGAAGACTGTTATTGTCTAATTCTTCACGATTAACTTTGTTCCTTGGTTTCTTGTACAATCACTTATATAGCACAGGGCTCTGACAAAGTTCTGTGGAATTGAATGGAATATCTTGCTTTATGACTCTGCTTTGCATTTTGGATCTTTGGCTCCCTGTAATCAAACAAAATCTTAAATATAATTTAGAGAGTAGCTCATATTCCTCATCTTTCAGAAAGTTTTCCTCTGCTAATTCTAAGCTAATAAATCCTTTCAAAGTTTTGTAGCTTAAGTTGCTTGTATACAGAGCTGCACATTTAATTATGGGTAACTTCCTGCTGTTACCTAAAGTCTGTGAATGTGTGTTTGCAATGTCTGTTTGCATAGCAACGTCTTTTTTTTTTTTTTTTTCAGTGCAACACGCTCTACCATTTCAGCCCTTCTCATTACATACCCACTTGTTTGAGCATTGCCCCATTTTGGTCATATTTGATTGGTTCAAGTTTGGTTACCCGACCCAGGATAGGACAGTCAGAATTCTTCCTGAGAATTTTGGAAATCAAGAAAGAAGTGACTAGCTCTCTTTAGAAGCCCAATCTTGTAAAACAAAAAGCTTGGGAGTTATTCATGGCTGTAGCCTCACCATCAGAAGACATGAATAAAATCAAATCAATGAGAGAGAGAGAGAAAGAGAGAGAGAGAGAAAGGGTGGGGAAGAGAGAAATGAAGGAGCTGTACAGGAAAAGTAGCTATTACAACAGGAAAATTCCAATGAGATTTGAGTCCCTGGACCCAATGTTCCCAAGATCCAGCCACAGTCCTCAGCTTGGGCCCCACAAAATGCACTCAATAGGGAGGGCTGGCAAGATGGTCAAATAAAAACAGCTCTGTTCTGCGGCTTCCAGCAAGATCAACGCAGAAGGTGAGTGATTTCTGCATTTCCAACTGAGGTACCTGGCTGATCTCACTGGGACTGGTTAGACAGTGGGTGCAGCCCACAGAGGGTAAGAAGCAGCAGGGTGGAGCACTGCCTTACCCAGGAAGTGCAAGGGGTTGGGAAACTCCCTCCCCTAGCCAAAGAAAGGCATGAAGGACTGTGCTGTGAGGAATGGTGCATTCTAGCCCAGATATTATGGTTTTCCCATGGTCATTTCAACCCACAGACCAGGAGATTCCCTTGGGTGTCTACATCACTGGGGCCCTGGGTTTCAAGCACAAATCTGGGCGGCCATTTGGGCAGACACTGAACTAGCTGCAAAAGCTTTTTTATACCCCAGTGGCACCTGGAATGCCAGCAAGATAGAACTGTTCACTCCCTGAAAAGGGGGGCTGAAGCCAGAGAGCCAAGTGGCCTAGCTCAGTGGATCCCATCCCCACAGAGCCAAGCAAGCTAAGATCCACTGGCTTGAAATTCTTGCACAGCAGTCTGAAGTCAACCTGAGACACCTGAGCTTGGTAGGGGGAGGGGCTTCCACCATTACTGAGGCTTGAGTAGGCGGTTTTCCCCTCACCATGTAAACAAAACTGCCTGGAAGTTCTAATTGGGTGGAGCCCACCTCCGCTCAGCAAACTGCTGTAGCCAGACTGCCTCTCTAGATTCTTCCTCTCTGGGCATGCCATCTCTGAAAGAAAGGCAGCAGCCCCAGATAGGAGCTTATAGATAAAACTCTCATCTCCCAGGGAGTGAGCTCCTGGGGTAAGGGGTGGCTCTGGGTGCAGCTTCAGCAGACTTAAATGTTCCTGCCTGCTGGCTCTGAAGATAGCAGCAGATCTCCCAGCACAGTGCTCAAGCTCTGCTAAGGGACAGACTGCCTCCACAAGTGGGTTCCTGACCCCTGTGCCTCCTGACTTGGAGACACTATACAGCAGGGATCGACAGACACCTCATACAGGAGAGCTCCGGCTGGGATCTGGTGGGTGCCCCTCTGGGATGAAGCTTCCAAAGAAAGGAACAGGCAGCAATCTCTGCTGTTCTGAAGCCTCTGCTGGTGATACCCAAGCAAACAAGGTCTGGAGTGGACCTCCAGCAAACTCCAGCAGAGCTGCAGCAGAAGGGCCTGACTGTTAGAAGGAAAACTAACAAACAGAAAGGAATACCACCAACATCAACAAAAAAGATGTCCACACAAAACCCCATCTGAAGGCCACCAACATCAAAGACCAAAGGTGGATAAATCCATGAAGATGAGGAAAAACCAGCTCAAAAAGGCTAAAAATTCCAAAAACTAGAATTCCTCTTCTCCTCCAAAGGATCAAAACTCCTTACCAGTAAGGGGGCAAAACTGCATGGAGAATGAGTTTGATGAATTGACAGAAGTAGGCTTCAGAAGTGGGTAATAACAAACTCCTCTGAGCTAAAGGAGTATGTTCTAACCCAATGCAAGGAAGCTAAGAACCTTGAAAAAAGGTAAGAGGAACTGCTAACTGGAATAACCAGTTAAGAGAAAAAGATAAATGACCTGATGGAGCTAAAAACACAGCACGAGAACTTTGTGGAGCATATACAAATATCAATAGCCAAATTGATCAAGCAGAAGAGAAGATATCAGAGATTGAAAATCCACTTAATTAAATAAAGTGTGAAGACAAGATTAGAGAAAAAGACTGAAAAGGAATGAACAAAACCTCCAAGAAATATGGGACTGTGTGAAAAGACCAAACCTACATTTGATTGGTGTACCTGAAAGTGATGGAGAGAATGGAACCAAGTTGGAAAACACTCTTCAGGATATTATCTAAAAGAACTTCCCTAACCTAGCAAGACAGGCCAACATTCAAATGCAGGAAATACAGAGAACACCACAAAGATACTCTGAGAAGAGCAACCCCAAGACCCATAATCATCAGATTCACCAAGGTTGAAATGAAGGAAAAAATGTTAAGGGCAGCCAGAGAGAAAGGTTGGGTTACCCACAAAGGAAAGCCCATCAAACTAATAGTGGATGTCTCTGCAGAAACACTACAAGCCTGAAGAGAGTGGGGGCCAGTATTCAACATTCTTAAATAAAAGAATTTCCAACCCACAATTTTATATCCAGCCAAACTAAGCTTTGTAAGGGAAAGAGAAATAAAATCCTTTACAGACAAGCAAATGCTGAGAGATTTTGTCACCACCAGGCCTGCCTGGCAATTGGATAAAGAGCCAAGACTCATCAGTGTGCTGTATTCAGGAGACCCATCTCATGTGAAAAGACACATATATGCTCAAAATAAAGGGATGGAAGAAGATTTACCAAACAAATAGAAAGAAGAAAAAAAGCAAGGGTTGCAATCCTAGTCTCTGATAAAACAGTCTTTAATTCAAAAAAGATCAAAAGAGACAAAGAAGGGCATTACATAATGGTAAAAGGATAAATGCAACAAGAAGAGCTAACTATCCTAAATACATATGTACCCAACACAGGAGCACCCAGATTCATAAAGCAAGTTATTAGAGACGTACAAAAAAGACTTAGACTCCCACACGATAATAGTGTGAGACTTTAACACCACTGTCAACATTAGACAGATCAATAAGACAGAAAATTAACAAGGCTGTTCAGGACTTGAAATCAGCTCTGGGCCAAGTGGACCTAATAGACATCCACAGAACTCTCCACCTCAAATCAACGGAACATACATTCTTCTCAGTGCCACATCACACTTCTTGTAAAATTGAACACATAATTGGAAGTAAAACAATCCTTAGGAAATGCAAAAGAATGGAAATAATATCAAAAATTCTCTCAGACCACAGTGAAGTCAAATTAGAACTCAGGACTAAGAAACTCACTCAAAACCATATAACTTCATGGAAACTGAACAACTTGCTCCATTATTTACCACTGGGTAAATAATGAAATTAAGGCAGAAATAAAGATTTTATTTGAAACCAATGAGAATGAAGACTCAATGTACCAGAATCTCTGGGACACAGCTAACGCAGTGTTTAAAGGGAAATTTATAACACTAAATGCTCACAGGAGAAAGTGAGAAAGATCTAAAATTGACACCCTAACATCACAATTGAAAGAACTAGAGAAGCAAGAGCAAACAAATTCAAAAGCCAGCAGAAGACAAGAAACAACTAAGATCAGAACAGAACTGAAGCAGATAGAGACATGAAAAACTCTTCAAAATATTAGTGATCCAGGAGCTGGTTTTTTGAAAAGATTAACAAAATAGACCACTGGCCAGACTAATAAAGAAGAAAAGAGAGAAGAATCAAATAGAAACAATAAAAAATGAAAAAGGGGATATCACCACTGATCTCACAGAAATACAAACTACCATAAGAGAATACTATAAATACCTCTATGCAAATAAACTAAAAAATCTAGAAGAAATGGATAAATTCCTGGACACATGCACCCTCTCGAGACTAAACCAGGAAGAAATCGAATTCCTGAATAGACCAATAACAAGGTCTGAAATTGAGTCAGTAATTAATAGCCTACCGATCAAAAAAAGTCCAGGATCACATGGATTCACAGCTGAATTCTACCAGAGGTACAAAGAGGAGCTGGTACCATTTCTTCTGAAACTATTCCAAGCAATGGAAAAAGAGGGAATTCTCCCTAACTCATTTAATGAGGCCAGCATCATCGTGTTACCAAAACCTGGCAGAGACACAACAAAAAAGAAAATTTCAGGCCAATATTCCTGGCAAACATTGATGTGAAAATCCTCAATAAAATACTGGCAAACGGAATCCAGCAGCACTTCAAGAAGGTTATCCACTGTGATCAAGTCTGTTTCCTCCCTGGTATGCCAGGCTGGTTTAACATACACAAATCGATAAATGTAATCTATCACATAAACAGAACCAAAGACAAAAACCACATGATTATCTCAATAGAGGCAGAAAAGGCGTTTGGTAAAATTCAATACCCTTTCATGCTAAAAACTCTCAATAAACTAGGTATTGATGGAATGTATTTCAAAATAATAAGAGCTATTTATGACAAACCCACAGCCAATATCATATTGAATGGGAAAAACCCGGAAGCATTCCCTTTGAAAACAAGCACAAAACAAGCAGGCCCTCTCTTACCGCTCCTAAGAAACTGGAAGTTCTGGCCAGGGCAATCAGGCCAGGGAAAGAAATAAAAGGTATTCGAACAAAAAGAGAGGAAGTCAAATTGTCTCTGTTTGCAGATGACATGATTGTATATTTAGAAAACCTTATTTTCTCGGCCCCAAATCTCCTTAAGCTGATAAGCAACTTCATCAAAGTCTCAGGCTATAAAATCAATGTGCAAAAATCACATTCCTATACACCAATGATAGATAAACAGAGAGCCAAATCATGAGTGAACTCCCATTCACAATTGTTACAAAGAGAATAAAATATCTAGGAATACAACTTACAAGGAAAGCGAACGACCTCTTCAAGGAGAACTACAAACTACTTCTCAAAGAAGTAAGAAAGGACACACACAAAAAATGGAAAACCATCCCATGCTTATGGGTAGGAAGAATCAGTATCACAAAAATGGCCATACTGCCCTAAATAATTTAGAGATTCAATGCAATCCCCATCAAGCTACCACTGGCTTTCTTCACAGAATTAGAAAAACTACTTTAAATTTCATATGGAACCAAAAAAGACCCCGTCTAACTAAGACAATCCCAAACAAAAAGAACAAAACTGGAGGTATTGTGCTACCTGACTTCAGACTATACTACAAGGCTACATAACCAAAACAGCATGTAGAGAAATACAAAGCAAAACCACAATGAGATATCAAAACAGATATTTAGACCAATGGAACAGAGCAGAGGCCTCAGAAATGATACCACACATCTACAGCCATCTGATCTTTGATATAACCTGACAAAAACAAGAAATGGGGAAAGGAGTCCCTATTTAATAAATGGTGTTGGGAAAACTGGCTGGTCATATGTAGAAAAGTGTAACTGGACCCCTTCCTTACAACTTATACAAAAGTTAACTCAAGATGGATTAAAGACTTAAATGTAAAACATAAAAGCATAAAAACCCTAGAAGAAAACCTAGGCAATATCATTCAGTACATAGGCATGGGCAAAGACTTCATGGCTAAAACACCAAAAGCAATGGTAACAAAAGCCAAAATTGACAAATGTAATCTAATTAAACTAAAGAGCTTCTGCACAGCAAAAGAAACTATCATCAGAGTAAACAGGCAACCTACAGAATGGGAGAAAATTTTTGCGACCTATTCATCTGACAAAGGACTAATATCAGAATCTACAATGAACTTAAACAAATTGTAAGATAAAAACAAGCAACCCCATCAGAAAGTGGGCAAAGGATATAAACAGATACTTCTCAAAAAAAGACATTTATGCAGCCAACAAACATATGAAAAAGAGCTCATCATCACTGGTCATTAGAGAAATACAAAGCAAAACCACAATGAGGTATCATCTTATACCAGTTAGAATGGTGATCATTAAAAGTCAGGAAACAACAGATGCTGGAAAGGATATGGAGAAATAGTGTAAAAACATGTAAAAATGCTTTTACTCTGTTGGTGGGAGTGTAAATTACTTCAACCATTGTGGAAGACAGTATGGGAATTCCTCAAGGATCCAGAACCAGAAATACCATTTGATCCAGCAATCCCATCAGTAGGCATATACCAAAAGGATTATTAATCATTCTATTATAAAGACAAATGCACTTGTATGTTTATTGCAGCACTATGCACAATAGCAAAGACTTGGAACCAACCCAAATGCCCATCACTGATGGACTGGATAAAGAAAATGTGGCACATATACACCATGGAATACTATGCAGCCAGAACAAAGGATGAGTTTATGTCCTTTGCAGGGATGTGGATGAAGCTGGAAACCATCACTCTCAGGAAACTAACATACAAACAGAAAACCAAACACCATAAATTCTCACTCATAAGTGGGAGTTGAACAGTGAGAACACATGGACATAGGGAGGGGAACATCACACACTGGGGCCTGGCAGGGGTTGCGGGGCTAGGAGAGGGATAGCATTAGGAGAAATACCTACTGTAGATGACTGTTTGATGGGTGCAGCAAACCACCATGGCATGTGTATACCTATGTAACAAACCTGTATGCTCTGCACATATACCCCAGAACTTAAAGTATAATTAAAAAGTGTACCTAATAAATTATGCTTTCTTAAACTGGTTCAAATTGTGTTACTACAATATTTAAAACCAGAATTTTAGAGTTGCCCACTGGCACCTCCAATAGCAGAGAGGAACCCTAGAATTTGAGATGGAAGACAGGGTCTTATTCTAGCTAGACAGACTGCTGCATACAAGTTTTATTTGTCTCACATAGTATTAAAAATTAAAATAGTAGATGGATCTTTTAAAATTAGAAAATTTATATGTACTAGATCTCTGGCTTCTCTTGAAAAGTTAGCAGATCTGGTGGCATTGTGTTGGGATCCTACCTGGCAAGAGAGGCTGGAGCTGGAGACTAGTTGTCTCCTTTAGAAGGGGAAGGTAAATTTTAGTTCATTTGAGTGCTTACCATTCCCTACTTACTAGAAAATGAGGCCAAAACCAGTTACTATTTCACATCCCATCACACACACACACACACACACACACACACACCTGTACACACAATACATACTTTTAAAAACAGTAACTTTAAAAATAAGGTAAAAATCTGGGAAATTAAAGACTGAAAAAGCCACATATTTGAAGAAAAAATTATTTATGAAAATAAAAGCTACTCATTAACTTTATTGCCTTGTACCCATATGCATATCAGCCTGGAGAGGAATGTGTCTTGTAGAATGGAGAAAAGACAGGGCTTACTTAGAAAAATGGCCAATGTAATTAACTTGTGGTAGTGAATGGCCAATGAATTGCTAGAGATATTGGTGTTTAATGTTCATTATAATATTATTTGCAAATTTAATTATCCTCAATAAATATATTGTATATGTTACATGTAATGGCCTTAGGTGAAGGGTGTTGGTTGATTAAAGGCAGTGGTAGTTTCAGCCTGGGACAGCACAAATCTCCAGTGAGCTGAGAGCAATGGTTAGAAGCCAGATGGCAGTGGGGAGGATTGAATTGGATGGAGGCATGAGAAAAACTATATTTCCCAAAATGTACTAGAAGAGGACAAGATTATGCTATTGTGTGGGATGGATAATGCAAATAATTGAGTAGAATCATTTTATTTGACATTAAATGCAATTTCTTAAACAGCTAAGGTGACATTTACTGCCCTGTAGTTTGAGTTTAATATTTTATCTCTTGGGTTTTGCCCTCATCATCAACTATTACTAACACTTTATATTTGTCTTGTATTCAGACTCCTGAGTGAGATCTGACTTGGTAAGTCCATCTCTATCTAAGATAAAACATCTCTACTGGCTAGGAGTCTTTTTATAAGTTGCATGCTAGCCTGTAGCTAGTGGCTATTGGGTCAAATGTGGCCAAGGAAGTAGGTTCTAATGGGCAGTTTCTCAAGAGTAAGATAAATTTGACTCTAAATACCCTGCAGTATCATAACATCTACCATTCTATCTAATATCATAAAATTTACTCTGTAAAGTCTTGTCTAACTCACCACAAATTATTATTTAGAAGTGAGTAGGAGAGCACAGTTGTTACATTAAAAAATATAGAGTAAATATTCTGATGTTTATTCTTGGTTTTGTAAATTCATAGATGATTATCGTTAGTTCCTTGGTGGTTGCTATGTCTTAGTTTGGACTGCAGTAACAAAGCACCATAAACTGGGTGGCTTATAAACAACAGACATTTAGTTTTTACAGTCCTGGAAACTGAAAGCCCAAGATCAGGGTGCCAGTATGGCCAGGATCTGGTGCCTCTTCTGGGCTGTAAATGGTCAATTTCTCTTTGTATTCTCATGTGGTGGAATGGGAGCTATCTAGTTCTCCAGCCTCTTATAAAGGCACTGCACCAGTTTATTTTGTATTGTTGTAAAGGAATACCCGAGACTGGGTAATTCATAAAGAAAAGAGTTACATTTGGCTCATGGTTCTGTAGACTGTATAGGAAGTATGGTGTAGTCAGAATGGCTATTACTAATACATCAAAAAATAACAGATGCTGGAAAGGTTGTGGAGAAAAAGGAACACTTATACTGTTGGTGGGAGTGTAAATTAGTTCAGCCATTGTGGAAGACAGTGTGACGATTCCTCCAAGACCTAAAGACAGAAATACCATGCAACCCAGCAATCCCATTATTGGAGTTATAGCCAAAGGAATATAAATTATTCTATTTTAAAGAAACATGCATGAGTATGTTCATTGCAGCACTATTCACAATAGCAAAGACATAGAATCAACTTAATGTCCATCAATGATAGACTGGCTAAAGAAAATGTGGTACATTTACACCATGGAGCAATAAGAAGAATGAGATCATGTCTTTTACAGGGACATGGATGGAGCTGGAGGCCATTATCCTTAACAAACTAACATGGCCAGAACACCAAATGCCACATGTTCTCATTTATAAGTGGGAGCTAAATGATGAGAACACATGGACACATACAGGGGAACAATACACACTGCAACCTTTCAGAAAATGGGGAGAGGGAGAATGGAGATGATCCAAAAAAATAGCTATTGGGTACTAGGCTTAATATTGGGTGATAGAATAAGCTGTACTACAAACCCCCATGATGAAAGTTTAATGACATAACAAATCTTCACATCCTGCTCATGTACCCCTGAACTCTTAAAGTTTAAAAAAAAAGCATAGTGCCAGCATCTGCTTCTGGCAAAGGCTTCAAGAAGCTTACAGTCATGCTAGAAGGTGAAGGGGGAGGAGGCATATCACATTGGAAGAGACGGATGGAGAGAGGAGAAGGTGCCAGGCTCTTTAACAACCAGGTCTCATGTGAACTCATTACCATGGGAAGGACACCAAGCCATTAATGAGGGATCTTCCCCCATGACCCAAACACCACCCACTAGGCTCCACGTTCAGCACTGGAGATCACATTTCAACATGAGATTTGGAGGGGACAAGCATCCAAACTATATCAGGCACTTATCCTGTTCAAGAGCATTCTATCCTTATGACCTAATCATCTCCACAGACCCTACCTCCAAATTTCATCACCCTGGGATGAGAAGTTCAGAATATAAATTATGGCGAGAGGGGACACAAACATTCAGTCTATTGCGTATTACTTTCACTTCATTCAACATTTCTTCATCTATGGTCAGAATGAACACTAATACATTCATAAGATACTTCATTTGAAGACTGAAAAATGAAAACTCTATGTGAAAGCATTTTCATATTCTATTTGATATGCTTTATTTTCTTTAAGCCTGCACACATTTTATCAGAAAGAAAAAACCTTAGGTATTCCAATATTTTATTTCTGAACTAAGTGTCTGGAATTAAACTTCGAGGAACATTTTATTTGAATTAAAGTTAACCGGAATGTCAACCATGGTATGGAAATCTACTTTTATTTTACTTTTATCAAATGTGCTAGTCAACTTAATGTATGCTTAGCCTGACCTCACAATTTCTGTTTAGTAGAGAACAGTTTGAAGAGTATTAATTGTAAAGGAACAGTCATTGAGTCATCTTTTAACATATTTGCTTTAAATGAACAATGAAATGTGAAGCAATTTTGCCTTAATGTCTCAGGCACTTCATTGTTGAAACACTGCTCTGTGTATAACTGTGGTATATTTAGTCTCACCTTGTCACCTGCCTAGTGTTTATCAATACTATCATGGGTGCTGGGAAGGGAAGAGCATGGTCCCTTTAAATGAAACGGAAGAGGGAAGGGAAGTGCTGGGTAGAGAAAGGATACCCTGGCTAGGGCTCCACCCCCATGGACCTAGGTAATGACAAGCATTTCTGCCTTCCAACCCAAATGTTGCATTTTCCAAGACTACCCTGGCCCGCCATGCCCCATCCTAGGCCTATAAAAACCAGAGACCGGCAGGAGTGGTGGCTCATGCCTGTAATCCCAGCACTTTGGGAGGCCGAGGCAGGTGGATCGTGAGGTCAGGAGTATGATACCAGCCTGACCAACATGGCAAAACCCTGTTTCTACTAAAAATACAAAAATTAGCTGGGTGTGGTGACATGGGCCTGTAGTCCCAGCTACTTGGGAGGCTGAGGCAGGAGAATCACTTGAACTTGTGGGGGCAGGGGGAGTGCGGGGTGGAGGTTGCAGTGAGCTGAGATCGTGCCACTGCACTCTAGCCTGGGCAACAGAGGGAGACTCCATCTCAAAAAAAAAAAAAGAAAAAAAAAAAAAAGAAAAAACCTGAGACCCTAGCAAGGCAGAGACAGAAGCAGCTGAATGTTATGAAGAACACATTGGCAGAAGAAAACACAAGTGGCTGGTCATCAAGAGCATGCTGATAGGCACCAGCAGGCCAGCAGGCACCAGTAGGCCGGCAGGCCATCCACTGGCAGAAGGACACAGAGTTTAGCGGGAGCAGTTTGAGAAGAGCCAGGGCTGCCCAGTGGCCCGACTCCAGGGGAAAAACCATCTCCCTTCTGGCTCCCCTATCTGCTGAGAGCTAATTCTACTCAGTAAAACCTTGCACTCATTCTCTAAGCCCACATGTGATGGGATTCTTCTGGTAAACGAAGGCAAAAGACCCTGGAATATAGAAATCCCTTTGTCTTTGTGATAAGGAAGGGGGTCTAATTGAGCTGGTTAACACTAGCTGCCTATAGACAGCAAACTAAAAGAGTACTCTATAACACATGCCCACTGGGGCTGCAGGAGCTGTAAACATTTACCTGTAGACACTGCTGTGGGGTCAGAGCCACACAGTCTGCCCATCTGTATGCTCCCCTAGAGGTTTGAGCCCTGAAGAAGTGAGCCACTCCCCAGTTGCACCCCCTGCAAGGGGATGAGAAAACCTTTCCCATTTCACTATTGATTAGAAAGGCCTGTCTACCAAGTGTAAAATCAAATATGAAACTCAAGTGAAATGATAAACTATACTCCCAGGCTTAAGGTGCTGCTTTGAAGCTGGTTTGTGACATTCTCAGCCTAT
This sequence comes from Cacajao melanocephalus, assembly GCA_963573385.1. NCBI lineage: Eukaryota > Metazoa > Chordata > Mammalia > Primates > Pitheciidae > Cacajao > Cacajao melanocephalus. The sequence goes on from CAUYLG010070151.1 coordinate 31,501, forward strand.
TCCCTGAAATGCCAAATTAGCAGCCAATGATCCTGTTACATGGTATTTGCATGAAGCTGTCATCTTTCCAGTAAGGATGTGAAAATTGGACAAGGATAAACTAGATTTGCACTTGAGGAAGCAGAGATAAAGTTACTGACAAAGAAACTACTATGTTGAAGGCAGGATAGCAGCTAGGAAAAACTGTAAAACAGTGTCCAATGACAAGATGTTTGCTTTGTAATTCATTGGCTGAACTCTGAATAGAAATGTAGAATTTTGGGGAATTTTGAAAACGTGGCAAAACAACAGGATGGGCAAAGGATGACTTGGCAATTTGCAGGGCGGGCGGTGGGGGTAGATTCCAATGTACATATTGCTTATCTGTTTAGATTTCTCCACAGGTCTTGTCATTGTGTTACTTTATTATGTGTTACTTGAGACAACTCCAACGTGATTGTCATCTTGAATTTGGAAGTATAATTTGGGGCAATAACATAAAAATTGTTGTTTATTCTCAAATGTTCTGAAGATTTTTAGAAAATGAATTACAAACTTCTGTTGTCAAGAAAGTAAAATCTTTAGATTTTTGATGATTTGCAGAAAATAGACAATCACTTAAATGAAGAGAAAAAAAGTCTTGGCTGGGCATGGTGGCTTATGCCTGTAATGCCAGTACTTTGGTGGGTGCCTGTCATCTCAGCTACTCAGAAGGCTGAGGCTGTAGAATTGCTTGAACCCAGGAGGCAGAGGTTGCAGTAAGCTGAGATTGTGCCATTGCACTCCGGCCTGGGCAACAAAGAGAGAGACTCCGTTTCAAAAAAAAAAAAAAGAGAGTCCCGGGCAAGATGGCCAAATAGAAACAGCTCTGGTGCGCAGCTTCCAGCAAGATCAATGCAGAAGGTGGGTGATTTCCACATTTCCAACCAAGTTACATAGTTCATCTCATTGGGACTGGTTGGACAGTAGGTGCAGCCCAAGGAGGGTGACCCAAAGCAGGATTGGGCGTCACCTCACACAGGAAGTGCAAGGGGCTGGGGAACTCCTTCTGCTAGCCAAGGGAAGCCACTGGGGACTGGACTGCTTCCTGCACTGTGGCCCAGATACTATGCTTTTCCCATGGTCTTCACAACCTGTAGTCCAGGAGATTCCCTCTGGTACCTACACAACCACTGTGGCCCTGGGTTTCCAGTACAAAACTGGGTGGCCATTTAGGCAGAAACTGCGCTAGGTGCAGCAGTTTTTTTTTTTTTCATACTCCAGTGGCACTTGGAACACCAGCGAGACAGAACTGTTCACTCCCCTGGAAATGGGGGATGAAGCCAGGGAGCCAAGTGGTCTGGCTTGCCAGGTCCCACCCCCATGGAGACCAGCAAGCTAAGATCCACTGGCTTGAAATTCTCGCAGCCAGCACAGCAGTCTGAACTTGACCTGGGTCATTCAAATTCAGTAGGGGGATGGGCGTCTGCCATTGCTGAGGCTTGAATAGCCGGTTTCAACCCCACAGTGTAAGCAAAGCTGCTGGAAAATTCAAACTGGGTGGAGCTCAACACAGCACAACAGCTGCAGGCATTGTCTCACTAGATGTCCTTGCTGGGCAGAGTATCTCTGAAAAAAGGCAGCAGCCCGTCAAGGACTTATACGTAAAGACCCCACCTTCCTGGGACAGAACACCTGGGAAAAGGGACAGTAGTGGGTACAGCTTCAGCAGACCTAAAAGTCCCTGCCTGGCAGCTCTGAAGAGAGCAATGGATTTAGCAACACAGTGTTTGAGCTCTGATAAGGGACAGACTGCCTCCTCAAGTGGCTCCCTGACCCCTATGTATCCTGACTCAGAGATATCTTCCAGCAGGGGCCAACAGATACCTCATACAGAAGAGCTCTGGCTGGCATCTGGTAGGTACCACTCTGGGATGAAGCTACCAGAGGAAGGAATTGGCAGTAATCTTTGCTGTTCTGCAGTCTCCACTGGTGATTCTGGGCAAGCAGGGTCTGCCAGCAAACTCCAGCAGATCTGCAGCAGAGGGGCCTGACTGTCAGAAGGAAAACTAACAAATAGAAATACTTTCAACATCAACAAAAATGACATCCATTCATAGACCCCATCCAAAGGTCAATGACCCCAAAGGTCAAAGGAGGATAAATTCACAAAGATGGGAAGAAACCAGAACAAAAGGGCTGAAAAATCCAAAAACCAGAATGCCTCTTCTCCTTTAAGGGATCACAACTCACCAGCAAGGGAACAAAACTGGATAGAAAATGAGTTTGATGAATTGACAGAAGCAGGTTTCAGAAGGTGGGTAATAAAAAACTTCTCCAAGCTAAAGGAGCATGTTTTAACCCAATGCAAGGAAGCTAAGAACCTTGAAAAAAGGTTAGATGAAATGCCAACTAGAATAACCAGTTTAGAGAAGAACATAAATGCCTGATGGAGCTGAAAATGCAGCATGAGAACCTTGAGAAGCATACACAAGTTTCAATATCTGAATAGATGAAATGGAAGAAAGGATATCAAAGATTGAAGATCAACTCAATGAAATCAAGTGAGCAGACAAGATTAGAGAAAAAAGAGTGAAAAGAAATGAACAAATTCTCCAAGAAATATGGGATCATGTGAAAAGACCAAACCTATGTTTGATCAGTGTACCTGAAAGTGAAAGGGAGAATGAAATCAAGTTGGAAAACACTCTTCAGGATATTATCTAGGAGAACCTCCCCAATCTAGCATGGCAGGCCAACATTCAAATGCAGGAAATACAGAGAACACCACAAAGATACTCCTTGAGAAGAGCAACCCCAAGGCACATAATCGTCAGATTCACCAAGGTTAAAATGAAGGAAAAAAATGCTAAGGGCAGCCAGAGAGAAAGGTTGGGTTACCCACAAAGGGAAGCCCATTCAGACTCACAGCAGATCTCTTGGCAGAGCCATAAAAGCCCGAAGAGAGTGGAGGCCAATGTTCGATATTCTTAAAGAAAAGAATTTCCAACCCAGAATATCATATCCAGCCAAGTTAAGCTTCATAAGTGAAAGAGAAATAAAATCCTTTACAGACAAGAGATTTCATCACCACCAGGCCTGCCTTACAAGAGCTCCTGAAGGAAGCACTAAACATGGAAAGGAACAACCAGTACCAGCCACTAGAAAAACATACCCAATTGTAAAGACCATGGATGTTAGGAAAAAACTGCATCAACTAATGGGCAAAATAAGCAGCTAGCATCATAATGGCAAGATCAAATTCACACATAACAATACTAATCTTAAATGTAAATGGGCTAAATGCCCCAATTAAAAGACACAGGCTGACAATTTGGATAGAGTCAAGACCTATCGGTGTGCTGTGTTCAGGAGATCCATCTCATTTTCAAAGACACACATAGGCTCAAAATAAAGCAATGGAGGAAGATTTACCAAGCAAATGGAAAGCAAAGGAAAAAAAAAAGCAGAGGTTACAATCCTAGTCTCTGATAAAACAGTCTTTAAAGCAACAAAGATCAAAAGAGACATAGAAGGGCATTACATAATGGTAAAGGGATCGGTGAAACAAGAAGAGCTAACTATCCTAAATATTTATGCACCCAATACAGGAGCACCCAGATTTATAAAGAAAGTTCTTAGAGACCTACAAAGAGAGTTGGACTCCCACACAGTAATAGTGGGAGACTTTAATACTCCTCTGTCAATATTAGACATATCAACAAAATAGAAAATTAACAAGGATATCCAGGACTTGAACTCAGATCTGGACCAAACAGACCTAATAGGCATTTACAGAACTCTCCACCCCAAATCCACAGAATATACATTCTTCTCAGCATCACCTTGCACCTATTCTAAAACTGACCACATAATTGGAAGTAAAATACTCCTCAGCAAATGCAAAAGAATGGAAATCATAAAAAACAGTCTCTCAGACCACAGTCCAATCAAACTAGAACTCAGGATTAAGAAACTCACTTAAAACTTCACAACTACATGGAAACTGAACAACGTGCTCCTAAATGACTACTGGATAAATAAGCAAATGAAGGCAGAAATAGAGATGTTCTTTGAAACCAATGAGAATGAAGGTACAATATACCAGAATCTCTGGGACTCATTTAAAGCAGTGTGTAGGGGAAAATTTATAGTACTAGAGGCCCAACAGAGCAGGAAAGATCTAAAATCGACACCCTAATGTCACAATTAAAAGAACTATAGAAGCAAGAACAAATTAGAAAGTCAGCAGAAGACAAGAAATAACTAAGATCACAGCAGAACTGAAGGAGATAGAGACACAAAAAACTCTTCAAAAAATCAATGAATCCAGGAGCTGGTTCTTTGAAAAGATCAACAAAATAGTTAGACTGATAGCCAGACTAATAAAGAAGAAAAGAGAGAAGAATCAAATAGATGCAATAAAAAATGATAAAGGTGATATTACCACCAAACCTACAGAAATACAAACTACCAGTAGAGAATACTATAAACACCTCTATGCAAATAAACAGAAAATCCAGAAAAAAATGGATAAATTCCTAGCCACTTACACCCACCCAAGACTAAACCAGGAAGATGTAGAATCTCTGAATAGACCAATAAAAACGTCTGAAATTGAGGCAGCAATTAATAGCCTGCCAACCAAAAAACGTCCAGGACCAGATGGGTTCATAGCCGAATTCTACCAGAGGTACAGAGAGGAGCTGATATCATCCCTTATGAAACTACTTCAAACAATAGAAAAAGAGAGAATCCCCCATAACTCATTTTATGAGGCCAATATCATCCTGATACCAAAACCTGGCAGAGACACAACAAAAAAGAAAATTTCAGGCCAATAACCCTAATGAACATTGATGCAAAAATCCTCAATAAAATACTGGCAAACCAAATCCAGCAGCACTTCAAGAAGCTTATCCATCACTATCAAGTCGGCTTCATCCTTGGGATGCAAGGCTGGTTCAACACATGCAAATCAACAAACGTAATTCTTCACATAAACAGAACCAAAGACAAAAACCACATGATTACCTCAATAATTGCAGAGAAGACCTTTGACAAAATTCAACAACACTTCATGCTAAAAACACCACAAAAACCCTAGAAGAAAACCTAGGCAAAACCATTCAGGACATAGGCATAGGCAAGGACTTCATGACTAAAACACCAAAAGCATTGGCAACAAAAGCCAAAATAGACAAATTGCATCTAATTAAACTCCAGAGCTTCTGTACAGCAAAATAAACAATCATTAGAGTGAACCAGCAACCAACAGAATGGGAAAAAATTTTTGTAATCTACCCATCTGACAAAGGGCTAATATCCAGAATCTACAAAGAACGAAAGCAGATTTACAAGAAAAAAACAAACAAACCCATTCAAAAGTGGGTAAAGGATATGAACAGACACTTTTCAAAAGAAGACATATATTAGGTCAAAATATAAGAAAAAATGCTCATCATCACTCATCACTAGAGAAATGCAAATCAAAACCACATTGAGATACCATCTCACACCAGTTAGAATGGTGATCATTAAAAAATCTGGAGACAACAGATGCTGGAGAGGATGTGGAGAAAAAGGAACACTTTTACACTGTTGGTGGAAGTGTAAATTAGTTCAATCATTGTGGAATACAGTGTAGCGATTCCTCAAGGACCTAGAAATAGAAATTCCATTTGACCCAGCAATCCCATTATTGAGTATATATCCAAAGGATTATAAATCCTTCTATTATAAAGACACATGCACATGTATGTTCATTGTAGCACTGTTTACGATAGCAAAGACCTGGAATCAACCCAAATGCCCATCGATGATAGACAGGACAAGGAAAATGTGGCACATATAC
>CAUYLG010070152.1:0-41142 GCA_963573385.1 Cacajao melanocephalus
AGAGAGAGAGAGAGAGTGTGTGTGTGTGTGTGTGTGTGTGAGGGAGAGAGAGGGAGACTGTGTAAGAGAGAGAGAGAGAGAGTGTGTGTGTGTGTGTGTGTGAGAGAGAGAGAGGGAGACTGTGTAAGAGAGAGAGAGAGAGGGAGACTGTGAGAGAGAGAGTGTGTGTGTGTGTGTGTGAGAGAGAGAGAGAGAGAGGGAGACTGTGTAAGAGAGAGAGAGAGTGTGTGTGTGTGTGTGTGTGAGAGAGAGAGAGAGGGAGACTGTGTGAGAGAGAGAGAGAGAGTGTGTGTGTGTGAGAGAGAGAGAGAGAGAGGGAGACTGTGAGAGAGAGAGAGAGAGAGAGTGTGTGTGTGAGGGAGAGAGAGGGAGACTGTGTAAGAGAGAGAGAGAGGGTGTGTGCGTGTGTGAGAGAGAGAGAGAGGGAGACTGAGAGAGAGAGAGAGAGTGTGTGTGTGTGTGTGTGTGTGTGTGTGTGTTTGAGATAGTCTCACTCTGTCACCCAGGCTGGAGTGCAGTGGGCGATCTCGGCTCACTGCAACTTCCGCCTCCTGAGTTCAAGCCATTCTCCTGCCTCAGCCTCCCCAGCAGCTGGGAATATAGGCGCACGCCACCACGCCTGGCTAATTTTTTTTTTTTTTTTTTTTGAGACAGAGTCTTGCTCTGACGCCAGGCGCCAGGCTGGAGTGCAGTGGGGCGATCTCGGCTCACTGCAATCTCTGCCTCCTGGGTTCAAGCAATTCTCCTGTCTCAGCCTCCCGAGTAGCTGGGACTACAGGCACATGCCACCACGCCCAGCTAATGTTTGTATTTTTAGTAGAGACAGGGTTTCACCGTGTTAGCCAGGATGGTCTTGATCTCCTGATCTCGTGATCCGCCCACCTCAGCCTCCCAGAGTGCTGGGATTACAGGTGTGAGCCACCGTGCCCGGCCAGGGTGCTGAGTTCCAGACTGCACACCGAGTCTTGGACTGGGGGGCAACTTTTCCCCTTGAAGTCTGCCACCTAAAGGCTATGTAACTGTTTATGTTGGCACATAAAAGATCACACATAAGGTTATTTTTGTTTTTGTTTTTGTTTTTGTTTTGTTTTTTTGAGACCGAGTCTTGCTCTGTCACCCAGCCTGGAGTGCATTGGCGTGATCTCGGCTCACTGCAGCCTCCACCTTCCGAGTTCAAGCAATTCTCCTGCCTCAGCCTCCTGAGTAGCTGGGATTACAGGAGTGAGTCATCACTCACGACCCACACATAGGTTTTGCTCTGGGGCCAGACTACTCAAAATCAATTACATGTGAATTATCCTATAAACTAGAAGTGAGGAAATATTTTCTAATCATAATCCCAAATCTAGAAGCTATATAAGAAAAGACAGACACATCTGGTTACACAAAACTAAGATAAAACTTCGCATAGAAAAATATACCATGAGCCAAGGTAAAGGACAATGAAAAATGAAAAAAATATATAATGGTACAGACAGTGTTACTATCTCAATGTATAAAGAACTTCCAAATGATAAAAACTATATATATAAAAATTATATATATACTATATATATAATTTATATATATATAAACTATATATATAGTATATATAGTTTATAGTTTATATATATAGTTTATATATATATAGTTTTTACATATATATATTTTATATATATATATATATATAGTTTACTAGGTCTTAGTCATAGATATGAGTTGAATTGTATAAACTAAGGTATATGCACATAATAGGGTACTCTGCAACTTTACAATGGAATTGGAAATATCTGTATATAATACTCTGAAGTAATATCCTAGATACCTTGTTAAATGAAATGCTAAAAGCAAGTCTGACAGATAATCCTTTAGTGTCTGTTCCATCAAGTGGCTGAAGAGAACTACGTCATCCATGGTTATATCTCTTTCCCAGGTGAAGGTAGCATAGAAAAATCTGTCTTCCTTCCCTCAATCAGAGTATCTCTGGAGGGCCAATCCATCTTCACATCTCCCCAGATCAACTAAGGCTTCTATTAAGGCTGGATCAAATTCTTGTTTTCCTAGTGCAAAATCTTGCTTATTTCCCTTCCCCTCCAGAGGTGTCGATCCCAAAAAGCCTATATAAACTACCTACATACTAATCTCCATCATAGAATCTGATTCCCTAAGAATCTAACCTGTCATAGGTAGTACCAAGAATAACTCAAGAAAGCCAAACATGGATAAGAATTTGAAGCTGCTTTGATCCTCAACACATGGAAATCTGTAAGTGGAGTACAGATAATCCCTTTCACAACTGGACAGCACCGTGGTTAAAACAATTGTGGTGTACTGGGTAGCATACTACCAGTGTGAATGCCTTAGCTGGTACAGTGTATAAGCTTCTGGAGAAACATGGGGAGAAACTGCAACTATAAGAGTGGAATTGAATGGTTTTTCCTAAGCTTGATCACTCTGAATAAGATAATGTATAGGTAAATGTGGTTATCAATTAAAACCTAACTGTGAAAGCCTGAGTGCCTTCTGGTGGCATACAAGAAGGCTGTTACCTTCCAAAAGCAAACAGAGGACAAAACCAATACTTAATTTTCAGATTAGCCTAGCTGCAAAGGTTAAACTCGCAACTATGGCAAACACATGCTATGGCAAGGTTCAGACCATTTTGGGGTAACAGTGAAACCTTGATGCATAATGGGTGTATCTAGGTTGATACTCCTAAAAATTCTCATAATGACAAGTATAAATGGTCACAAATCTCTCAGTCTTCTCCTAAAAGGACCTGCAGTCATTTACTTTGGTAACTCTATGTTAGGAAAAGGAAAATACTCGAACATTTAGAAAGCGCTGGAACAATAGTCAAGACATGTTAAAAGATGATATGAACAGTTATTTCACAGAGTGGGATAAGCAGATGGCAAACAAGCACAGGAAAAGATGCTCAATATCATTAGTCATTATGGAAATACAAATTAAAATCAAAATTAAATATCACTATACATCAATCAGAATGGCTAAAATAAAAAATAGTAACAACACCATATGCTGACAACTATGTAGAGAGACTGGGATATAAAGTTTTATAGCCATTCTGGAAAACAGTATGGCAGTTTCTTAAAGAACTAAACATGCAACTACCATATGATTTATCAGTTGAACTCTTGGGCATTTATCCTAAAGAAATTAAAACTCATGTTCACATAAAAACCTTTATATGAATGCTCATTGCTCCTTAGTTTTAATAGGCAAAATCTGGAAACAATTCAGATATCTTCAACATAATTAAGCAAACAGTGGTATATTCAGATCATAGAATACTACTCAGCAATAAAAAGAAACAGACTGTCAATACATGCAATAACCTGGATAAATCTCTAGAGACTTATAAGGACTGAAATAAGCCAATCCAAAATATATAATGTCTGTTTCCATTTACACATTATTATCTAACTATCAAAATTATAGAAATGGAAAACAGCAGTTAAGGATGAAGGTGGAAGTAAAGCGGATGTGGCTTTAAAAGGGCAACATAAGGGATCCTTGTGGAGATGGAAATCTTCTGGATCTTGAGTGAATCTATGTCAATATCCTGGTTTTTATATTTTATTATAATTTTGCAAAAGCTCACCATTGAGGGAAACTATGGAAAAGATATACAAAAATCTATCTACATTATTTATTACGACTTCATGTTAATTTACAATTACCTCCAAATAGAAAGTTCATTTAAAAAAGATTTCATGCTATGATGTAATCCTCTCTGCAGATGTCACGATATTAGAGGTATCACTGGTGGAAAAATACATGATGTGGAGTTTATGACTGCTCCCAATCAGAGAACCATAACTCAGATCATGAGGGTCCTGTAGCAAGATAATGTGATATGAAACACTGAATTATAGGCCTTTTGGAAAACTCCCCTGATGTACAACTAGGACCTGGTCGAGGAAGAGTGCTGAATCATGGAAGACTATGTGACTGTTCAGCCAACTTTGATATATTTATACAGCGCAACAATGCTCAGAAATAAAAAAAAAGAGTGACCTACCTACACAAATGAATATGAATGACTCTCAAAACTTTATGCTGAATGAAGACTGACACAAAATAATACGTCCTGTAAAATTCCACTATGTGAATGTCTAGTACTGAAAAAATAACTTACAGTGTTATAAATTAGATTAACAGTTGCTTGGGGTTGAAGTAAAAACAGACTAATTTTAAGGAGGCAGAGAGAACCTATGGGGTGGTAGGAAGGTGCCATATCTTGCCTGGGGTAGTAGTTACATGGGTTTTTATATTTGTCCAGGCTCATTAAACTGGACAGGTAACGTGTGAGCATTCTTTTGAGTGTAATAAGATTGTTTAATAAAAGGACTCAAAACCAGTTTGAATAAGCTCCCACTGGCAAAAGACAGGAGAATTGGGGCATTGTCTTAGCGTTTGTGTTGCTACAGAGGAAAACGTGAACATAGGTAATTCACAAAGAAAAATATTTGGCTCATGATTCTTCAGGCTCTACAAGAAACATGATGCCAGCATTTGATTATGGTAAGGAATTCAGGCTGTTTCCACTCATGGAAGAAAGGGAGGGGAGCTGGTATATACAGACATCACATGGTGAGAGAGCAAGCAAGACAGGGGAGGGAGATACCAGGCTCTTTTAAATTACAGCTCTTGTGGGAAACTACAAAGCAAGAACTCATCATTACCGTGAGGCTGACAGTCAGCTGTTCATGAGGGATCCATCATTGGAACCAAACACCTCCCCTTAGGCACCACATCCAACACTAGGAATCAAATTTTAACATGAGGTTTGGAGGGAGGCTGAGGCAGGAGAATCACTTGAACTCTGGAGGGGGAGGTTGCAATGAGCCGAGATTGTGCCATTGCACTCCAACCTAGGCAACAAGAGCGAAACTTCATCTCACAAAGCGCTGGAGTTTAACCCCTCTGCAACTCTGGCTTAGTTGCCCTATAGCTTCAGGGAAGGTACTCACAGCAGGTGAAAATGTAGGCAGTGTGCTTGCCATAAGATGCTGTCAGCTCCAATGAGTTTGATTTCTCATGAAACTGTTCATTGCATCAATAGTTAAAATGAGAGCTTAGTTGGCCTTTATGATGTCCCAGCATCAGAAGCATGTTTTATATTATCAATGAATGTTCATATCAGAATTCCACATATAAAGTATACTTTATAAAAATATGATTAAATCTGTAAGTCCTGAACGAATCTCTGCATATAATCATCAGTTTCTGGAAGGAAAAAAGGAAGGAAGAGAAGAAAGAAGGAAGGAAAAAAGAAGGAAGAAAGATGAGAAGAGGGGAGGAGGAAAAAGCATTTGTCAGGCATTTGAAGAAATTTGAATGTTGTGACTCAATATTTGATGATTTTTAGAAATTATTAACACAGCTGGAGGCCCCACACTACCAGACGTCAAAATATACTACAAAGTTGTAGTAAGTGAAACAGCATAGTATTAGCATAAAAACATAGACCAATGTAAGAGAATGGGGGACACAAGTATAAACCCATGCACTTACAGCCAACTCATTTTGACAAAGGTACCAATAACAATTATTAGGGAGAGGACAGTCTCTCTAATAAATGGTACTGTGAAAACTGGATATCTATATGGAGATATAATAGATATCCAGGTGGGCTCCCACCTCTTACCCTATACAAAAAATTAACTAAAAATTAATCAAAGATGTAAGACCCAAGACAATAAGACTACTACAAGAAAACGTATGGAAAATGCTTTAGCACATTTTTATGGGAAAAGATTTTATGAATGACTTCTAAAGCACATGCAACAAAAGTGAAAAATAAAAACCCAACAACAACAAATAGCGTTATAGCAAACTGAAAAGCTTCTGCACAGGTAACAGTAAACAGAGTGAAAAGACAACCTATGGAATAAGAGAAAATATGTGCAAATTACTCATCTGACTTGGGCCCAATGTCCAGCATCTATAAGGAACTCAAACATCTTATCAGAAAAAAAAAATCCAACTAAAAAAATGGGCAATAATCTGAACAGAAATTTCTCAAAAGAAGAGATACAAATGGCCAACAATATATGAAAAAGTGCTCCAAATCACTAGTCATTAGAGAAATGCAAATCAAAACTACAATGAGATATCATATCATTCCAGTTAGGATGGCTACTCTCAATAAAACAGAAAATAGATGCTGGTGAGAATGTGGAGAAAAGGGAACTCTTATCCACTGTTGGTGGGAATGTAAAGTAGTACAGCTACTATAGAGAACAATATGGAGTTCCCCTAAAAGACTACAAATGGAACTACCATATGATCCAGTAGTCCCACTACTGGGAATTTATCCAAAGGAAAGAAAAGCAGTTTATCAGAGAGACATCTGTACCTCTGCGTTTATTGCAGCACTATTCACAATAGCCAAGATATGGAATCAACCTAGACATCCAACAACAGATGAATAGATAAAGAAAATGCGGTGTATTTATATACACAATGAAATACTATTCATCTATAAAAGAGAATGAAATCCTGTTATTCACACCAACATGGGTAGAGTTGGAAGACATTATGTTCAGTTAAATAAGCCAGGAACAAAAAGTTAAACACTGAATGTTCTCATTCATATACAGAAGCTAAAAAAAGTTGTTCTCATAGAAACAAAAAGTAGAACAGAGGATACTAGAGGCTGAGAAGTGTAGGAGGGAAGGAAGAATAGAGAGCAATTTGTTAAAGGATACAAAATTATAGCTAGATAGGAAGATAAGTTCTAATGTTCTGTACCACTATAGAATGACTATAGTTAACAATAATATATTATATAGTGTCAAGTAGCTAGAAGGAAGATAGTCTATGTTCCCAACACAAAAAGATGATAAATGTTTGAGATGATGAATATGTTAATTACCTGATCTGATTGACATACATTATATGTGTTGAAACATCACCATAAATATGTACAATTATTTGTCAATTTGAAGAGATTAAAAAAATATATATAAATACACATGTGCATGTGTATACACACATACACATATACCTACACACAAGAAGCTATTTTTTTTTAGGTACTGATTGATAGGGGTTGAATTATGTCACCTCAAAATTATTATGTTGAAGTTTAAACTCCCAGAACTTCAGAATGAGATCTTATTTAGAAATAGGATCATTGTAAATGTAATTGGTTAAGGTGAGGTCATAAAGAGTAGAGTGGGCTCCTAATGGTAATGACCTTATATATGTAATACCATGTAAAGACAGGGAAGCTGACAGGGAAGATGATGTAAAAAGAATAGGGAGAAGATTGCCCATCTATAAGCTGAGGAGAGATATTTGAACAAATTCTTCTCTCACAGCACTCGGAAAGAACCAACTTTCCTGGCATCTTGATTTTGGACTTCTAGCCTTCAGTACTGGGAGACAAAATATTTCTGTTGTTTAAGCCACTCAGTTTGTGGTGCTTTATTATAGCATTTCTATCAAACTAATACACTGATGAAGTGGTCAGTATTCTAGAGAAAAACTAAATGGTCAAAATTTATCTGAGAAAGAATAATAGAGCCAGTTAATGAAAAAATGCTTATCACTAATCACCAGGAAAATATAATTTAAAACCACAATAAGATGTCACCTCTCACCTGTTAAAATGGGTATTATTAAAAAGATAAAAGATAAATTCTGGTGAGGTTGTTGAGAAAAAGGAACACTCACACACTATTGGTAGGAATGCAAATTAGTACAGCCATTATGGAAAACAGTATGGATGAAAACAGTATGGACACTTCTCAAAAAAATAAAAATATAACTACTCTATGCTCTAGCAATTTAACTATGGTGTATATCAAAGGATATGAAATCGGTATGTCAAAGAGATACCTGCACTCACATGTTTATTGCAGCATTGTTCACAACAGCCAAGATATGGAGTCAGTCTGTGTCTGTCAACAGATGAATGAATAAAAACAAATGTAGTGTATATATACACAATGGAATGTTATTCAGCCACAAACAGAATGAAATCCTGTTTCTTGTAATAACTTGGATGAAACTGAAAGAGATTATGGTAAGTGAAATAAGCCAGGCACTGAAAGGCAAATATTGTTTACATACACGTGGAATGTAAAAAAAATTGAACTCATAGAAACAAAGAGGAAAATGGTGGTATTGAAAGGCTGGAGGGTGGAGAGGCTTGGGAAATGTTGGCCAAAGGACACAAAATATTACTTAGACATGAGGGATAAGTTCAAGAGATGTATTGTACTTCATAATGAGTATAGTTAATAGAAACATATGGCATGCTGGAACATTGTTAAAAGAGTAAAATTTTTGTCCTTACCACAAAAAAATGATAAGTATGTGAGGTAATCCCTATGTTAAATGCTTTGTTTTAATCCTCCCACAATGTATATGGATATCAAAATATCGTCTTTTACACCATAAATCATTTCCAATCTTTTGGCTTCCCTGCGCCACACTGTAAGAAGAATTGTCTCGGGCCACACATAAAATACACTAACAGTAACCACTAATGAGAGCTGATGAGCTTTTAAAAAGTTACCAAAAAATGTCAGATTTTAAGAAATTTAGGAATTTGTTTTGGGCCACATTCAAAGCTGTCCTGGACTGCACACAGCCCCTGGGCTGTGAATTGGACAAGTTTTCTCTAAATATATACGATTATTTGTTGATTAAAAAATAAAAGAAGAATAGAGCTAGATAGACAAATCATTATAAATCGAATTAAAAAAAAAAGAGGTTTTCTTCCTAGAAAGCTGTAATTTGTAGAACCATTTTCCTGGAATGTCCATTTAAGCTTCCATGGAACCATGATTTTTATTCGGTATAAATTCTTTCAAAGTGTATAAACATGTGGCCCTACCAATTAATTAACTCATGAATGTAGATGATATTAAGGTTCTATAGATCAAAGGACAATTTTCTCTAGCCTGTATTTAGAGGAATAATAAGAGCAAATGTTGATAAAACATTTATGTTCTAAATGCTTTACATAAATTAATTCATATAATCCTCAAAACATTCTCTGAGGTACATACTATTATTATCCTCATTTTACTGATGATAAAACTGAGATACAAATAAATAAGTAATATGCCCAACTTCACATATCTAAGAAGTGACTAAGGGTGCAATGAGAAATTGGCAATGTAGCCCTAAAGGCTACATCCCTAAACACTTTGTATACTGACTCCCTACCCAGAATCTATTCCAATTGTAGCATACATACATAGTATAAAAGGGAATGCTTAATTCCACAAATATCCGTGTATGCAATGAAATACTACACCACTTACCAAAGTTTTTATTTTTTTATTATTTTTTATGGCGTTCAGTGATATGGGGAAATAATCATGAGCAGAAAAAACAACATGAGAAGATATGTTCAGATTAGCTTCTTTTTATGCATTTGGATTCAATAAAACATTAAATGATAAAAAGATCAAAAGATTAATTTGACTAAACATTTCAAATGGACTGAAGAATGCATATTCACATAAGAAACTAATGTTAAAAAGTAGAGCAATTTTCATAAGTAAGCTGTGTGAAAATTTTATAAATAAAAGCTTTCCTCATAATTGTTCTGATTTTCTTTAACATTTAAAAGAAGCAGCATAGATAAATATTATTGTAATCCCCATTCTTAGTAATAATCCCTGAAGTGACAGTAATTTCTATTGTAATGCAGCATGGTATCTCTTACCTCCCTTATTGCCATTCTCACTCTCTCCCACAAAGGTTTTCAGTAGTATTTGGACACTGAAATTATTCTTAGTGCTTATTAATTGTAAATATTGTCATATGTCCTAAACCAACATTAAGGTAATAAATTTGAGACAAAACCATATGAAGCAAATGCTAAGATTAGCAAAGTAATGTAGTTACTGCATTCCTGTTGGAACTCTATGACAAAACAGAATGTTATCAGTTTAAAATGACACCCTATCCCCAAATGCTCTGTATGTTCACACTTCATGCGTTGTGAAAAAAAATATTCTCTTTCCTATTAAGGCTTACATATAATTCATGCTTTTTAAAGCACTACATTTAAAAGGCAATAAAACGCAGATTATGTGTACACTACCATAGAATTCCAAGATGTTAATGAAGCACTCAAAAGGGGAACCTGTGCAAAAATTTAAAAATGTTATTTTTTGGCTTTATCTTCCTTTGAGTACCTACCCCATTCACTGTTTCCTCCATTTCTCCTTCCCCTTCTGTCTTAGTTCAGGCTGTTATAACACGATGCCATAGGCTGAGTGGCTTAAAGAACATTTATTTCTTACAGTTCTCGAGGTAAAAAGTCTAAGATGAAAGTGGCAGCAGATTTACTGTCTGATGAGGACTGTCTTCCTGATTTGCAGAAGGCCATTTTCTCCTTGTATTCTGAGATCGCAGCGAGAGAGGCAGAGAGAGAAAGAGAGGGAGAGAAGAAGGGATGGAGAGAGAGAAAGAGAGAAGAGAGACAGAGAGAGAGATGAAGTAAGTGCTCTCATGTCTCTTCTTGCAAGGGCACAAATCACATCATGAGTGTTCCACCCGCATGTTCTAAGGCTCTATCTCCAAATATCATTTGAACCTAAAAATTTTGTGGGGACACAAACATGTAGTCTCTGTCTTGTCCTGGGTACAAAATGCCTTCTTGTTACCCACTGGCTGTCCAGAGCCAGCCTTTTTTTTATAAGTAGAAAATGTATGTATTTGACTTCATTTAGTACTGTTTTGTACCCACACCTGAACACTGTGTCATGTATCCTATCTTCTAGATACAGCTTTACAAGGAAGATAAAGGGTCTAAAGTAACCCCAGTAGGTTGCAGGCCACGAAACAAGGTATTTCCCTCCTCCTCCCACCTCCAGTCCTGTTTATGATCCAGACTGCTCCTATCTATAAAGCTGCTAACCCTTGAGACTTGAAAGAAAAAGCTAAACACCAGCTGTCAATCTTTTGGTTGTACAAAAAGAAGTCCTGGACAATGTGAACCCTTTTTCTGGATTGGCCCCATCTATGCTTTCTCCCTGAAGTCGAGAAGCACCTTCCTGGTAAGGGAATGTGTTTTCAAGTTCTTCTGATATTAAACAATGCCCCTGACCACCCAGAACCCCACAAATTCAACACTGAAAACATTAAAGTGGTCTATTTGCACATGAACACAGTGTCTCTAATACTGCCTTCAGATTAGGGAGCATAGGGGCTCATTACACACAGTATTCCATGGAAAAAATTGTCAATAGTATGGAAGAAATCCTGATAGAAAGAACATTATGAATGTCTAGAAGGACTACACCCACTGGAGAGGCATTTGTTCTTATAGGGAAATCCATGAAAGCCATCAAGGCCAAAGCAAAAATTCTTGCTAGAGAAAACTGTTTTCAGATGTTGTGAATGACTTCACAAGATTTACAACAGAGCCAATCAAGAAAATCATGAAAGAGATTATGGATATGCCCAGCACCCAAAATAAAAGGTGAGGGGAGAAGGTTTTCAAGATACAGATTTCAGAAAATTTTAAGAGCTGATAGACACTGTATTAGTCTGTTCTCATGTTGCTATAAGGAACTACCTGAGATGGGTAATATAAAAAGAAAAGAGTTTTAATTGACTTACATTTTTGCAGGCTGTACAGGAAGCATGGCTGGGGAGGCCTCAGGAAATATATAATCACGGCAGAAAGCAAAGGGAAAGTAGGCCCCTCTAACATGACCAGAGAAGGTGGAACAGAGCAGGGGGAGGTGTTACACACTTTTAAACAGCCAGATTTTATTAGAACTCATTCACTATCACGAGAGCAGCAAGGGGGAAGTCCACCTCCATGAGCCATTCACCTCCCACCAGGCCGCTTCTCCAAGACTGAGGATTACAATTCAACATGAGATTTGAGTAAGGTTCCAAATCCAAACCATATCAGACACTATGCCAGAGGAAGTAACAGAAGACTCCATGATGGAGAGAGCGCTTCCAAACCAGTGCCAAATGACAGGGAAGAAGACATAGAAGAAGCAATATTAGAAAACAAATTAACATTAAAAAATCTGTCAGAAGGATACTGATGATTCAAGACTTTTTTTTTTTTTTCCACTGCTTGTATAACATGGACTTTCCTATGCTACAGGCATTGACACTAAAGCAAAAGGCGGAAGAAGGATTGGTACCATATAGAAACATTTTTAGAAAAATCACAAAGCAAAATTCGGAAATTACCATGTATTTTAGTGAAGTTAACACTGAGTGTGCCTGCTTCGTCTACTTCCCCTTCCCCTCCTCCACCTTTTCCTCCTCTGCCACCCCAGAGACAGGGAGAGCCACTCCCCATCGTCCTCTTCCTCCTCAGCCTACCCAATGTGAAGACAAGGAATATGGAGACCTTTCTCCTGATCCACTTCCAGCTCATGAATAGTATATATATTTTCTCTTTCTTATGGCTTTCTTAATAACATTTTCTTTTTTCTATCTTACTTTATTGTAAGAATACATACAACATGCAAAATATGTGTCGATTGTTTACCGTTATCCATAAGGCTTCTGGTCAACTAGCCTATTAGTGTTTTGTGGGAATCAGTAGTTATACGCAGGTTTTTCACTGTTCAGGAGTCAGTACTTCTAATCCCCACGTCATTGCAGGGTAATATATTACATATTGGTCTATATAATATATGCCATATGTATAATGCATAATATACTAAGTTGTTAACAGGAAAGAAGGGAGAATGGATTTGAAGAAGGCATCAAGTAATCTGCCACAATATGTGCAACAAATTGAGGCAAAGGACAATGAATGTCCTGTGGACATGGTGAACCCAACAGTGATATGCACTTGGTTAGGTTTTTTGATTTTTGTCTTGCTTTGTTTTTGGTGATTCCACCTATAGCCAACTTTGGCCTCTGACAAGGTCATAGGCACAATGTTTTTTGAAGGCATACATCATCCTTAATTTATATCTCAAATATCAGGGAATTTCTGTCCCTCAAATGACTGTAACTCAAAATATAAGACTATGTTATATTTTAGCTAAAACCCTGCAACCAGTGTATAACAGAGAGGTCATGGATGATCACTAATTAGCAGAGACAAGACCTACAATCTAATTTGACATAAAGTATATCTCCATAATTGTGATAAATTAATCTTAAGATTGCTTGAATTATATGACCCTAAGCCCTATTAATACATCTTCTTTGAAAACTGTTTTTGATTCTATACCTCTTGTTATAAATTTCTCTTGTCCTTTCTTTTAAAGTTCTGCTACTGAATTTGTTGTCATCATTATTCTTCAAATCATTAAAAGTGATGATATCTTCTCATTCCAAAAAGAAAAAAATCTTAAGGCTTTAAACAAATTCTTATCCATACTTAACAGATCAACATTTAGTTTTTTTCTGTGGATAAGAATTTTTGAATGTACATATAAACTACAATTAGCAACTTTTTCATAACTTACTAGTTTCACGAATCAAACTAGGGTTTGAGTTTTATGTACCATTATAAACCTGGGGTGGGGGAGAACAGAGAAATGAAGAAGCCTGTGGTATCAGGTGCTAAATACATGAAATTAAATTAACACGTAAACTGAAATTCCTTTGACAGTAAGAGTTGATGACTGTTTTCTAAAGCTAGGAAAGCATGCTTCCACAGAAAGCCCATTTTACAATAAATGGAACTATCTGGACAGAGCTGCACAGTGTGAATGACTCTAAAAGGGATTGGTCTAAAAGGTTATTTAGAATGGTTTCTGTCTTTTGCATTGAAGATCCTGTTAGCTAGGAGTTCAGACAGTTCTTCAGTTTCCAGGTCCTCTAAGCATCCACTTAGGTTCCTTGGCATGCAGAGTACTTCCTCCTTTACTCATAGATACTGTTGCTTATTGATGCATCCCTGTCCAGTATCTTCTGTTCATTTGAGAGAACAGAGATTAAACAGATTATTTTGAGATAGAGAAATAACGTTTCTTAATCCAATATTTGCCTGTGAGGAGACCTCCTGTGAAACCATAAACTCTTTGGACACTGCATAAGGTCATATTTAGTTTCTGATCATCTTCTTCTTACATTGTGATTCCCTTTAATAAACCACCAAGAATTCAGTAAAATTGGGTAGTTACATATAGCCTTTTGGTGATTTTGTGTGGAATTAAGGGGCAGGGTTAAAATTTATATAAATTATCATGAAATTATAAAATCACATTTACTTATAAATTTAATGAAAACACTCTAACCACTGAATGGCAGTTGAATGCCTTTTCTCTTACTTGTATATAAACATCATTTTAATTTCACTTCCATTAGGTAATTAGTGGGAAAATTGAGTTAAGAAAGTGAAAATAGTTAAAATAGCTTGTCTTAACTTTTAGAATAGATTTATAGTAATAAAATTCAACCCAGTTTTCTGACTAATGGTGTAGGAAGAGTTTCAAATTATTCTCTGTGATAAAAGAGGACATTAATGTGGTCTGTGTGGTTTCTACCATTGATCTGTAAGTTTTACATAATATCAAGTGGATGCCTCTAATTATTTACCAACCATTCATCTCTTAACCCCTGCAAATGTACTCCTGCAACACTCCACTAAAACGCTGAAACTGCTTTCTCAGAAGTTATCACTGGTCTTTCTGAAGACCTCTCTTCAATTCCCAGAATGAGAAGATTGTATATTACATTGCTGCATTTTTGAAGCACTCATCTTTGTTTGGCATTAGAATATTTTGAAAATTCTGTTAATTCATTGATCCTTTTTCTTTTCTGTCTGCTTCACAGGGTCTTCTTTCTATCCAATGCCACAAAAGGTGGCTGTTCTTCGAAAATCCATCCTTGATTTCCTTCTTTTGTTCTTTACACTTAACTTCTCTCTTCTCTGTTCATCATCTTCTCCAGAGACTAAGATCCTTAGGCAAATGAATCCCAAAACTGTCTCTTGGACTTCTGTATTCTAATTTCATTCTGACATTACAAGCGCCAGTTAACTATTACTACGGATTTTGGGTTGTAGGGATCAGGAAGGTAGGCAGTGAAAAGACGTAGAGGTGTGTTTCTATATATATAGGGAGATACAAAATTTAGAAAGACATGATGCAGGGCAGGAACTAATAAGTTCCATGAAAGGAGTTAGATATGCACAAGAATATTTTTCGGTTATATTATTTGGTAAAACTTGATTGAAAGGATCCAAATAAACAGATTGCTCTATTAAAAAAAGAGTATGTCTTAGTCACTGAGATACTAGGAGATTTCACATATATATATCCACACACACACACACACACACACACACACACACACACACACACTATAAGATATAAGGGCAATAAGAGAAACTACATACGGTTTTGTTATCCTTGTGGAGTTTAAAATGTGTATTAGAGGTTAGAGAGTGAGATCACATGGGGAAGAGTTTGAGTGATAATAAAAAGGAATACATACAACCTGAAAGCTTAGCACATCTTGGACACCACCTATGCCTGACATTTCTCCCACTGCTATGGTGGCAAATATAGAGTATCCATATTATATCTATTGTGTGTCCGTTGCCATTACAACACAAAAGGAAAACCCACAGGGAACTAAAAAGAGAATCAACAGCAAAGTGTCTAAATTCATCTACAATACTCCAACACTTTTCTATGCACATCATATACAAGTTCTCCTACTAATGGTACCATGATTATTACATAGTACTTTCCAATGGCATCGCATCTGACTTCTTCCTGGTTCCTAATATCCATATTAAATAAGTCAGTTTTTTTTCATACAAACAAGTCATAGCATTGAGCTTTATATTACTGAGGCTTTAATATAGATTTCATTCATTTCTAAAAGATTTCACACCAAATAAAAGGTAAGTTATTTTCTCATTCGTATAGTTTTGCATGCTAGTTATGAAAGGGAGTTATCATAGATGATTTCTCTGATTTTTATCCTGGTACAATGTTTTTCTCCTTTCTTTTCTGCTGGTCACTATAATAGCCAATAAAAGCAAAGGATCATTTTCAAATCATATTTCCTAGCAGAGGTTTAATGTAACTAAAATGACATCAGGAATGTTCAGAATCGGATATATGGAATACTGAGGTTCTTCTCTCGAAACCTGATCCAGTGTTTCTTTTCTTAGAAAAATAATCTGAACGTTTATTTTAGATTCAGGGGGTACATGTACAAGTTACATGAGTATATTTTGTGATGCTGAGGTTTGGGGTACAAATGATCCTGTCACCCAAGTAGTGAGCCTCACCCATTAGGTAGTTTTTATCTCAACAGTAGTCATACAATCTTTCAACTGTGAAAGCTGATTTAAAAAGAAAAAAAATAGTCACACAATCCAGCCATCTAAAACCTAAGCATCATCCTTGATATTTTCCTGTCCCTCAATCTGCATGTGTAACCCATTTCCAAGTCCTGCTTCTTGCATCATTTGAATATTTCTCCAAGTTGTCCACTTTTTTCCCCACCATTCCCATCATGCTTGTGCCAACCATCATCTAGATTACAGCCAGTATGAAGTAAGTAACGATATGAACTAAGGAAGCAGCCAATCCAGGCACAATCTTCAGCTTTGCCCCATTTTATATGTAGTCCATTGGATATCCTTTGAATCTCAAGTTTCTCAACTACATTATGAGGATAATTTGAGTAATATCAGTATTAACTCCATAGGTTTTCAATGCATTAAATGAGATCATCATAAATTGCTTAGCATAGTATTTAGCACATTCTAAAATTCCTAAATATTGGTGCTTGCTTGCTTTAGATTAGCATAGCATATTCATTATATTAATCAATACATTATTTGAACCTCTGCTTTTTAATATGGCAGCTAGCAGCCATATGTGGCTATTTAGAACTGGAAAGGTGGGTAGCATGATTTGAGATAGTCTTGTAAGTGTGGAATACACACCGGATTTGAAAAAAATTGCTATTAAAAAAGAATATTAAATATCTCAATAGTAATTTTATATGGATTACAGGTTAAAAGACTAATATTTTGATGGACTGGATTGAAACGCATTATTAGAATTAATTTTGTTTCTTTTTACTTTGTAATATAGCTACTAGAAAAATTTAAGTTACACATCTGGCTCACATTTACGGTTAACGTTATTTCAATTGAATAACACTGATCCAGACTTTACTATGTCTTTCTCATATTTATATCATTTTTATAGAATGTCCAGCTACATTTAAAAAATGTTCCAAGTGATGTAAGTTTTTGTTTAAAACCCATTTTAAAACATGTGAAATTTGTTAGAGAAGGAGTTCATAAAATCCTGTACAGGGGTAGGAGTGTTGAATTTTATGTTTTACAATGTTGATCTTTTAAAACTATAAATCAGCTTTTTCAAACCAAGTTTTTTTTCCTAAAGGAAGACATATCTACAGCTCATTAATTTCTATTCAATACCTTCCTCAATTAGTCTTAATAAACACACTCCTTATTTTAAGGTAAGAGTCTTTCTTGAAACTTTTAATATTAGAAATGTCTATGTATGCCTGAAGTATTGGGTGTTACACTAGAAGGATTTTTGGGAAAAAATCTGGATTGAGTTAATTGAAAGTTTTCACAGAGCAGAAAGTGTAGGTGATTATTACTCTTTCAATTTGAATGTTTTTAATGTAAAATAGATTTTTTTCCTATTGTTTGTTCTTATACACAATGCTGCAATAAATTTTCTTGTAAACGTATAATTTTTACTTAAAAAGAGGAGTGTGAAACAAATTTGAAAAGTTTTTAATTTTTAGGGTGGTGATTACGTGTTTATTATATTATTTCTCTGCTTTTAAAGTGATTGATTTTACATATTAATACTAGTTATTTGTTAACAAATTCTTTTGGGCATTGCATTAGGATATTCATATCATGACATTTTGCCTCTTGTTCCTATTATCTTTACTATTATTTTTCCTGTTTCAGTGTCTCGTTCAGGACCTCAGATCTGTGTTAAACTATAGTGGTGATTGCAGCCTTCTTTGTCTTGACGTCCACCAGAAAAGGAATGAATCTGAAATGCCACTATTAAATATGACACTTACTATATAGTAGCTATCCCCCTTTATATTAAAGAAGTGTCTTTCTTTTTCCTCATTTGCTAAAACCTTTTGTCTTAACTGTGTGAAAAATTGTATTAAAATTTTTCAGCATCAGCTGAAAGATGCTATGTTTTTTCTTTTTTGATCATTTAATGCAATAGTTATTAATTATTATTGACAATTACAATCCTCCTGGTTCACATTTACTTTCTACATATATAACATTCATTTTCAGCCATAAATCTCATTTTGGCCTTTATTTTTTCCTGATATTAAAATTTCCGTTTGATATGTTCCAGATACACTTTTCCATGCCCCCATGATCAAGTTTTCTGTGCCTTTTGTTTTGTATGTGTATCTTTTAGACAGAGTGCAGTGATGTGATCTTGACTCACTGAAACCTCTGCCTCCCAGGCTTAGACAACTGTCTCACCTCAGCCTCCTGAGTTGCTGGGACTACAGGTACTCACCACCACCCCCAGCTAATTTTTGGTATTTTTTTGTAAAGGTGAGGTTTCGCCACAATGTCCAGGCTGGTCTCTAACTCCTGGACTCAAGTGATCCACCTGCCTCGGCCTCCCACAACGCTGGAATTGTAGGAGTGAGCCACTGCACATGGCCACTAGCTCTTCTTTACCTAATGTAGATGACGAGGTGATGGATGCAGCAAACCACCATGGCATGTGTATACCTAGGTAACAAAGCTGCATGTTCTGGACATGTACCCCAGAACTTAAAGTACACTAAAAAAGAAAAACAAACATCTTAAAAAAAAAAAACAAAAAAGAAAACCTTGTCTCTATCAAAAATTAGAAAAATTACTTGGGTGTGGTGGTGCACTCCCATAGTCCCAACTACTTCAGAGGCTGAGGCAGGAGGATTGCTTGAGCCCGGAAGTTTGCGGTTGCAGTGAACTATGATCATGCCACTGTACTTCATCCAGCCTGGGCAACAGAGCAAGACCCTGTTTCTTAAAAGAAAAAAAAAAATCAATGGAAGAAAAGATTTTTTAGAAAGAGTTTATCAGGCCCCGATACCTCTAAGTTTTGACCTCTATCTTCATCTTCTACTTTTTTTGTGTATCTTCAGTGCTGGGCATTGTATTAAGTAGGTTTTAGCTGAAAATAAATAAATAAATAAATGCAATCTGAGAGTTCTTATCTTTTGATTGGTAAGTTTTATCTACTTTAGTCAGCTTACCATAAACTCTTTTTTATTATAATTGCATTAAAAGTTGTTTCTGTCCTCTTAGTTCCTGTTTTTTCTACTCTAATTTTTAAATTTTTATGTTTCATATCTCCTTGATTTTAATTAGATGATTCTTATAAATTGAACTATATGCATTTTATCTTTATTATTTTGGGAGTAATTATTAATTTGTTAAGATTATTTTAACAAATATGATTTGATCATTGACTATATCCCAGGAAATGCTTTAAGCATTGGAAAATAAAACAGATTCATAGTTTGTTTATGTTTCCATATCATGTCTGTAATTTTATAGATAGCTTGTTTTCCCCCTGAACAGAACCAAATGTTAACACAATTTTCTCCCCTCCTTTCTCTCTTTTCCCCAAAGCTTTCACTTTAAGTATTAATATTGGATTTTTATCCTTACACAAATGTTTAAATTATTGTTTATTTGGATAAATTCTACTTTGCGTTTTACAAGTTCTTCCCTTCCATAGTAATTTCTTACTTACAAAATCAATTGCTTCCTTTCAAAAGCTAAACCTCTCAGAATTCTTTCAGAGATTCTTCATGTTGCTAGACTCTCTGAAAACTAATCTTGTATTTGCTTGAATATTGAAATGATAGCTTAGTTGAATGCAATATCAGGTTCAAATTCTTTTTCTTGAAAACTTTCTTGCATTCAGTGTTGTTGTTGTCAAGGCTAATAGGTATTGAATTTTATTTTCCTGTGGATAATCTAATTATTCTCTGTGAAAATCGTAAGAGTTTCTTTTTGTCTTTAACAATTTTAAATGTTACTATAATAAATCTTAAGGAGGGTTTTTCCTACTTATCCCTCCTATTCAGTTCTTGATGTGTCCTTTTAAGTCTTACATCTTTCATTAATTTTAACAACTTATCAGTAACTTTTTTCTTCAAATATTTTCTCTAAATGTATATCTTGCCTTTCCTCCTAGATGGGCAGGGAAATTTCTATTATTATTCTCCATATCTTTTGACTTTTAAAAAATTCTATCTCTTTATTTTCTGCTAATGCTTTTTGAGAAACTTCTTCAACCTTATCTTCCAGCTCAATAAATCATTCTTTAAGTATATTCAACAAGTTCTCTTCACTGCAATAAGTAACTAAAAAAATGAAATGGAAAACAGATCCACTTTATGATAATAACAAAAACTACCAATTTTCTAGGAATTAATCTAGTAAATGTTGCCCAAGAGGTTTATAGAACTTTATTCTCTCCAGTTCTTGGCTAATTTCTAAGCTACTCATGCATAGAATGAGACTCTGGGAGGGATAGCAAAGACCAACTTCTAGGAGGCTAAGAGATGAACAGAGATTTCAGAGGCAGAGTAGTAATATGGAAGGATTGAAGTGCAGGCCAGGCAGAGTAGAGAGACTTCAGTGAAGAAACCATATATTTAATTAAAATCCAAGAAATGTCACACTCTAAGATTAAGGACATATGCTAGGAATAATGGCTATGTCCTAGAAGTAGAAATATAATTGAAATAGATCTGTCTTGCCAAAATCTAACAGCAAGCTTTAAAGATTCAAGGAATCCACAGGTAATTCAACTGACTGCCAGAACAAAACATATGTTTTGAGAAAGTTAATAGAACCCCCATATAAATTATATACAATGTCCAGATATGCAAAGAAGTAAAAAAAATGTAAGAGGAATAGAGTTTAAAAATAGTCAGGAGAAGCAGAGCTCATGATTATCCAGATATTGGAGTTATCAGATAAGAACTTTGGGATACCAGTGTGTAATAGGGGGGAAATTGACAAAAATAATAAAAAGAGAAGTTTATACATTTTAATATATTTGAATGTTTAAGATAAATCAAATGGACTCAGCAGAAGACATGATGAAAGATCAACAGAAAAGACACACATTAAACACAAAATAGTGGATGTAAGCAAATGGGAAGAAAATGGAAATTGAATAGGCATACAAAAGAAAAGTAATTTTAAAGAAATAAACATGAGGACAATAAAGGACCTTGTATATGACATGGAATTTAGCAAGCCAAGCATTGAGAAATGTATTTGATTCCATTTTGTGTATTTCAAGTCCTTATAAGGAAGAAAGTCGAGGGAGAGACCTGTATTGATTTTCTTGATTGAAGGCTAAGAGTTTTGACGTTAAAAAGTCAATTTGTTAAACTGTTGTAAGTATACTAAGATTTTCTATTTCTCCTTCAATTGATTTTACTAATACATAATTTTATAGGATTTTGCCCATTTTATCTGCTTTCAAATTATTAGCAAAGGATTATGCATGACATTTTATTTGTGTAAATTTTTACAATAATTACACGGATATCATCTTTTGGGTACTAATGTTTATTTGTACCTTTACAGTCTTATAAAAATTATTGAAGTTTGTCTACTTAATTTATGTTTCTTAAAAAATTTGGTCATGGTTATTTTATTAACTATATCTATTGATTTTTCATTTTGTTTGTATTCATGTTCTCTTATTTTCTTAACCTTCTTCTATTTTCTTGAAGCTTGTTCTATTTTATCCTGGATTTGATTTCATTAATTTAAAATCTGTCTTACAATTTAATAAAAACAATTAGGATGATGTGTTTCTAATTATCTCTTTAAGTGCACCCCATAAAATTTGATATGTGATACCTTCGATTATTCCTTTCTAAATATTTCATAATTTCCATTGCAATATTTTACCACTTAAATTATTTTAAATACATTTATTGCTCTTGAAATACATTGTTAACTATTCATTTTCAGTTTTATTTCATGGTGATTCAAAAAATAGTCTTTATTATAGAATCTCTTCATTTTTTTCCCCAAGAAAGGAAGTAAAATACCAATTAGTCAGAATTGGCCTCAGGTGATTGCCAGATTTAAGCACCAAATAGCTTTATTTAAGGGAAGATGGTTAGTGAAACAAACAAAGGTGCCCATTTCTGTGACTAGTAACAAAACCAAAACTCATAGTCATCACCTGTCTCCTTCATCACCCATTTTACATTTGTTCTACCCTTGGCCACCTTGTTGGCTGGTTTGAGTGGCTTGCTTATGAGGGAGACTCAGAACTTCACACGTTATGAGTTGGAACTTTACCATTTAGTGTCCATTTCCTTGTGTGGCAGCCATCTTACAAGATGGATCCCCAATGATTCACATCTCCCAGTATTGAAGCTCTGGCATAATGCCCTCAAGCATTAAATAATATCTGTCCCTGTGTAACAGACAGAACATGGCAGATGTGATCATGCATGACTTCAGAGGCTAGGTATAAAAGGCATTGCAGCTTATGTCTTGGTCTCTTGGAAAACGCACTCCTGGTTCTCTAGGCTACCATGTGAGACATCCATCTACCATGAGGATAATATGCTAGGCAGACTCTATTCTGAGGCCCTGAATCTATTAATACATAAGGCCCTGAATCTACACAGAGTGCCTGAAACTACATAAATAGAAAGAGATACATGGACAGTCCCCTAATGGATCCAGCCCCCATGCATTCAAGTCATCCCAATTGAGACCCCAGACAACTCATATAGCAAAGATAAGATGTTTTCCCTGAGCTCTGCCCAAATTATACACTATAAACAAACAATTTATTGTTTTTATCTTAATCCACTAAATTTTACAGATAAAAAAATATGTATACATATATATATAAAAAACACCTTTTCTAAACATTGTTGCTGTAGTTAGCCATTTATGGTTACCATTGGCATAAAAGCCCATAAATTCAGTGGGTTCTAGACAACATCCTTTGGGTCCTCAGTATGTAACAGCTGTAGACTATCCTGGTAATTAGGACGGACCACTGCCACTGACACTGTAACTTCTTTCTTTGGTTGCTGGTCCACCAGCATGAGGACTGGCATCAGTCCTGTTTGATTTTGCATTAACATAACATATCAGTCTGTCTTTGCACTAGCCTAAGTTCTTTTCTTCTAGGTTGGTTGACTGTTGGGAGTACCACTAGAGGCCAAAGGTGTGAGCTGAGATAGGACTGTCTGTACAGCAGAAGTAAGCGATGTGGATATCTGGGCCACACAGTTATGTGATTTACCGGCGTATTTTGGATATGCTCAGGCTGAAACTCAAATATCATTTCTGCATCTGCCCAATATAAAAATGATGGATCTCATAATATTCAGTTCAGAAAATTAAACTCCAGTGACATAGTCACTTAGCATTCCATAATTAGGCCATCAGTTTCTAGTAGGATCCAGTAAAATAACAGGAATGTTTATTCAAATTGAAAATAGTTCTTTTACAGAGAAATAATTATCTTTTTCTAAAACCCTAGAAATATCTCAAATTCATAGCAACGTGTTTCCATGTATATCTCTACCTCAAGCCAATCTGCTCTGTTATAAGACCCAAGTGGCTAGACACCTCTGGCTGGCTCTTCTGTAGAACTCTCTCTTCCATTAGGCCTCACTCAAAATTAACAGCTTCCACGTCACCAAATAATACATGAGTCAGAGCAGTGATATCAAGTTCAGGCCAGTTCCAAGATCAAAAGAGGCCTATTAAACATTGTGCACCTTTCAGATAAGTGTCAACTGTAAAGCACAAAAATTTGTCCTTAATCTTAGAAGGAATATTGTGCCATGTCACTGACCACTGGACTTCCAAAACTGTGACCATTCCTTGATTCTTCATAAGGCTTATCTCTAATTCTCCAACACCTCTGACAACTACTGTGCTTCTCATATTCTGATCACCAAGTCCGATTATCGTGATGTTATCAATGTACTGATCTAGTGTTATGTTCTAGAGATTGTCAAGATGATCAAGATACCTGCAATCTCTATTGTGAAAAAGAGCAGGACAGTCTGCATATCCCTGGGATTGACAGTAAATGGGTACTGCTGTTTTTACCATGTGAATAAAAACAGAACTTGATTATCTATTAAAGAGAATTGGAGAAAAAATGTCTATGCAAGATCAGTAGTCTTCTAACAAGTGCCAAAGCCTGTGTTCATCTACTGTCACTTAACTAAGTGGTAGCTCCAGTAGCAGCTTCTGTGGCAGATGGTATAATATAGCAGCTGTGAAGCTGTAATCGGGGCTGCCAATTGGATGAATTTATAGTAATATACTGTCATCTGCCAAGATCCATTTCATTTTTGTAGGGTACATACAGGTGAATTAAACAGAAATATGATGTGGGCCATTGCCCCTACATCCTCTATATCTTTGATAGTGGTACTAATCTCAGCATTTCTTACCATGATATAATGTTGCCTCTGATTTATAATTTTCCTCAGGATAGGAGTGTGGTTTCTGGGTCTGCCACTTGGCTCTTGATGCCCTAATAGCTTTTATTCCGCAGACCAGAATGTATGCGTTCTGCCAGCTGCTAAGTATTTCTCTTTCCATACTGCACATGAGGACCAGGGAAATAGCCACAGGTTAGGTCCAAATATACTTGTGAAATGGACTTGGGTCAGCCTCTACCTGGCCTCCATAAGCTCCCATTTCACCAGAGAACTGCAATTGTGCTTCAGATCGCATGACATCAGCCTCAGCTCAGAACTTATATCTAACTGTGCTGGAAATGTTTGGGTTGTCTCATTCCCCAGCGCTGTTACCCTGGAAATGGTTTCAGATCCCCTCGGAGGATAATCAAGGGAATATTTACTGTATATACTTCAGGTAGTATTGCAGGTTCTTTTTCTCTCAAGGGGACCATGCTCTTCAATCAATTAATTCTACGTTTGAGAACTAAATTACATTTGGAAATTAGGTTTGAAATCACAGTTTCAAATTTAGCAGCTGATGTCAGCCTTCTGCCCATCATCTCTTCTTTCTCTTTTTCTCATGTTTATCTATCTCATGACTAAGAACACCATGGCCTATTAACTATTACCACAGGTGTGCAGGTCAAGGCAAATTGATGGCAAGTCTAGGAATTTCACCTACCTTGCCTTTGATGATTGAGTGTTGTATCAGCTGGGCCCAATTCGACAGCATCAACTCCTACCATCAACCACAGTTTGCAGAGCACAGCCACCAGCAATCAAGCTTTTTAAAGATGTTGGTACCCTCTCAAAACTTCATTGCTTATGGAGTGTCCTGTGGGTGACACAAGGATCTTAATCAGGGTGTACAGACTCAGGTCATGCATAGTAAATCAATTCTAACATTCCCATATCTTCCATTTTTCTCACTCCTTCATCAATACCATGTTAGGATGTTCCAGTTTTTTTTCATTGTATTTGCTATATTGAAGCCTCAAGTATCCCAGAAGGATACTTTGGGGTAGACATGAGTGTCATTGCCAGATGATCAAATCAGAAGGCTTTTGTGAGTGTCTCTATTCAATAAATTCTCCCATATTCAGCCTAATATTGCACCTCTTCGGGTATAAATCTGAAGTTTTATTCTGACATTTGCTTCTCAAGTTGCTGACAGTATTTATTAGTTAGGTCTGTCAATTCCTCTGAAATAAACTATTTTCTCCAGAAGATGGAGTATACTTCTATGCTCTGGCTGTGCTGAGGCCTAACCCTAGCTATTGACTAGAGGCAATAAAGCGAGGTGGGTAGACCATGAGGGAAAGCATTATCTTGAGAGGCATTCACCTCGATTCTGTCATTGTAAAATCTCCCGAGGTTTGGAGAAGAGGGCTCCTTCGCTATCCTGGAAGTTCAATAGAACTTGTGAGTTCAATACTCTCAGGCTTGTTTACCCAAATTACCCTGTTTCAGGCCTCAACATTCTATTCCTTTCCTAAGAAGCCACTGATTTTAGCATAAGGGCCTCCTGAGTCTTTGCATTCAGGATGCATTGAGGCTCTGCCACCTTTTCAGTAAATCTTGAGCCTAATTTTCGGCACATTCTGCCATGTTGCCTCAGGAGAGAATCTCCCTAAAAACTTCCCTGGAAGTTCTTCAGACTTCACATTGTTCCATGTTATGGCATTTGGCTGACCTGAGCTGAGCATTTTATTTTTTCAACATTTATAATGCTTGAAGAGAAGCCAATCCACACAATCCTTATGATTATTGCTGACCTCATACTTTTGAAACATCACAGCTTTCATCTATTCTAATGCTTCTCTTTTCACCTGCGTTTCATTCCAATTTAACAAAGGTTAAAGCTGCCATAATCATGGCACCACTGCTAACCAGGAATTTTCACTCTCCTTTTTACCACTAGCACTGAAATCCTCATTGCTATCAGGCCAGTGAGTAGTCCCGTTCTAAAATCCCATCTTTATGATCTGCTTTCTTTCTTTCTTTCTTTTTTATTATACTTTAAACTCTGGGGTACATGTGCTCATCCTGCAGGGTTGTTGCATAGATACACACATGCCATGGTGGTTTGCAGTCTCCATCCCCCCCGACCGTCGCCTACATCAGGCATTTCTCCCAGTGTTTTCCCTCCCCAGCCTCCCTGTACCTACTTCACTGTCCCTCCCCTAGCCACCCATTCCACAACCTACCCCAGTGTGTGATGCTCCCCTCCCTGTGTTCATGTGTTTTCATTGTTTAGCACCCACCTATGAGTGAGAACATGCGGTGTTTGGTTTTCTGGTCTTATGTCAGTTTGCTGAGAATGATGGTTTCCAGATTTGTCCATGTCCCTACAAAGGACATGAACTCATCATTTTTTATGGCTGCATAGTATTCCATGATGTATATGTGCCACATTTTCTTTGTCCAGTCTATCATTGATGGGCATTTCGGTTGGTTCCAGGTCTACTTTCTAAGAATATTTCTATTATCAACTGTCTTTCCCTGAGCTCTGGAAAACAAAGCCTAAGACAAAGACTAAAGTATCATTATTTTATTAGAAAATGCATTTCCAGGTACAGGAGTGAGGGGAAAAGGGAGGGAGGAAATGAGAAAAGCCAATACAAGGATAGGTTTCCATGCTGGCCACTACTTTGTAATATGATTGTTAGCTCATCCATTTTGCATTATTTTTCCAGAACCTACATAAATGAGTGAATATTAGGACCTTTTATCCAGAAAAGAGAAGGTAAAGAATTCATCCAATCTCTCTCGTCTCCTGTTGATTTAACTTATACCTCATGGGAAATTAATTCCCTTGCACACCAGGATTGCACATAAATGAGGGGGCCAGGAAGATACTGGTACATGTCTTATCTCAGCATCAACATGATAATCTGGGACAGATGGCAAGATGCTAACCCTCCTTTTTTGCCTAATAAGAGACCACTGACCATGGAGTGTTTCTGACCAGTCTATAAGAGAACACTGACCATGGAGTGTTTCTGACCAGTCTATAGACAATGTACATTAAGAGTTGGTGTGTCCTCTGCTTCATATTTGATGTCAGAGGGCTGAAATCTCCAACCTCAAACAGCTGCCATTTTCTGAGCATGGACAAACATGAAGCTCAGTTGCACCTGTGTATGTTTCTCTTTTCATAAATATTCATGAAGTCTCCTGTAGCTTATTGAATATGTGTTTTTGGCCACCTTGCTCAGCATAAATTCCTATTCCCTGTGCCCCTCTCTAGCAGTATCTGTTTCTGGTTCTGACTGGAGGCTGTGTTTCCTAGCCTGTCAGAATCGCCACCCTGCAGGCTACAACCCTTTATAACAAATAAAGCCTTATTTTTTAACTTAAAAATTTTTTTAAAATTAGCAGTCTGAAACAAGTGGGCAAATGTCCACAGACAGATGAAGCCAAAAGATATAATGTGACACTTACATATTCAAAAAATTTTTAAATTCTGATTGTTTCTCAAAAGAACACATAATTGCATTTTTTTGTAATTAGCTCTGATGACGTTTGTCTATTGATATAAAACTATGTTAGCTGCAATAACTGGATTTACATTAACTTCTCATTGAGTTGTGCACTTTCTGCTATTTTTCTCTTATCTTTGTGTTTAGTAAATTGCAATCTGCACTATGCTTTGTTTGCTACTGTAATCAGTAGTAGTTTTAAAAGAACGGAGCATTTTAAAATTTTTCTCTGGGCTTCTTTATATTATTTAATAAATTCTAGATTATGTATTTTTTCAGCTTCAAATGTAACAAGGAAATGTAATTTTAACCTCTATGTAAAACAAGAAGTTTAATATGCTTTTAGTGACTCATCTCTACACTTACAGATCTTTCTTAATTTATTATGGGGTATAGATTATAGGTTAGAGGTATAGATGATTAAGCTTTAATTATTTTTTATAATTATATTCTTTTTCAAGTGACATTTATCATATTGTATTAAATTATATTAACATTTGTACAGAAATTAATTGGATTCACTCACATAAATTCTTTCCAAAGAACATTTATACCAAATTTTCTGGTTTTTCTCAATTTTAATTAACTTTTAGCTCCCTGGATTATTTGCTCGAGTAAACTTTTCAGGGGTCTGTGTCAGTGCCATAATTTATGATCCCTTGTATATCAGAAAACTAAGAAAAAATTTAGTTGCCACTTGCTACTTGGCCTTGTCACCCTGCAGAAAAAGAAAAAGGAAAGGAAAAATATCTATAAACACCTTCCATTATCTTTTTGTATTTGGTGTTGCAAAGGTTAAATTTTAAAGCTAGCCTGGAATGTACCTTAGCTTTCTTGAATATTTTTCTGGTTTCTAGGTAATCTGTATATTTGGGGACCCAGGTTTTAATAATTTATTTTTAACATTTCTAAAAGTTTATCAGGATATCTGTGCTACTAAATATTTTTAATTAGATTTCCTGCTTCAGTTCTGCATGTTTTAAAATAATTTATTCTGCTTCTTATAGAAAAACCATTTCAAGAAGTGTTTTAGGATAATTCTCCCCTTCTCTTAAGATGAAGAATTTCATCCATAAGTCACAGTTTGTTTGCTTCTGCTTTCTTTATTCAAGATAAGTGTTGTTTATTCACTTGTATATTATTCTGTGTGTTCATCCTTAAATAAAGATGGCTCAATTTTATTTAATAGGCCTGGTAATATCCACAAAGAAAGTGAAATACTTAGGAATACAGTTAACCAAGGAGCTGAAAGATCTATACAAGAACTACAAAGTATTACTTAAATAAATCAGAGATGATACAAATAAATGAAAAAACTGCATACTCATGGATTGGAAGAATCAATATTTTTAAAATGCCCTACAGCCCAAAACAATGTACAGATTCAATGCTGTTTCTATCAAACTACTGGCATCATTCTTTACAGAATTAGAAAAAACTATTTTAAAATTCATATGGAACCCAAAAAAGAGCCCAAGTGGCCAAAGCAATGCTAAGTAAAAAGTACAAAGCCAGAGGCAATACATTATCCAACTTCAAACTACACTGCAAAGCCGCAGTAACTAAAAAAGCTTGGTACTGGTATAAAACCGGACACATAAACCAATGGAACAGAATACAAAACTCAGAAATAAAGCCGTACAACCATCTGAGCTTCCACAAGGCCAGCAAAAAGAGGCAATGGGAAAAGGAGTCTTTATTTAATTACACGGTGCTGGGATAACTGGTTAGTCATATGCAGAAGATTGAAGCTGGACCTTTACCTTTCACCATAACAAAAATTAACTCAAAATAGATTAAATATTTCTCAAACTATAAAAATCCAGGAAGACAACCTAGGAAATAGTCTCAACATAGACCATGGTGAAGAATTTTTGGCTAAGTCTCCAAAAGCAATTGCAACAAAAACAAAAATAGACAAGTAGAACTAATTAAATTAAAGAACTGCATAGCAAAAGAAACTATCAACAAAGTAAACAGACAACCTACAGAACGGGGGAAGATATTTAAAAACTATGGATCTGACAAAGGCCTAATATCCAGAATCTGTAGGGAACTTAAACAAATCAACAAGCAAAAGCCAAATAACCCCTATTAAAAAATGGGCAAAGGACATGAACAGACACTACTGAAAAGAATACATGTAAGTGGCCAACAAACATGTGAAAAATGTTCATCATCACTAATCATCAGAGAAATGCAAATCATGACCTTAGTGAGACAATATCTCACATGAGTGAGAATGGCTACTACTAAAAAGACAAAAAACAACAGATAGTGGCAAGGCTGTGGCGAAAAGAGAATGCTTATATACAGTTGGTGGAAATGTAAATTAGTCCAGCAGCTGTGGAAAGCACTCTGGAGATTTCTCAAAGGACTTAAAACAGAGCTACCATTTGATCCAGCAATGCCATTACTGGGTATACACCCAAAAGAAAATTAATCATTCTACCAGAAAAACACAGGCACTTGTATGTACATTGTTACACTATTCACAATATCAAAGACATGGAATCAACCGAGGTGGCCATCAACAGTAGATTGGGTAAAGGAAATGTGGTACCTATACACCATGGAATATTATGCATCCATAAAAAATGAATAAAATCGTGTTTTTGCAGAAACATGGATGGAACTGGAGGTCATAATCCTAAACACATTAATGCAGAAATAGAAAAACAAATACTGCATGTTCCTACTTATAAATGGGAGCTAAATGCATGGACATAAATATGGGACTAGACACTCTAGACTACTAGAGGGTAGAGAGAATGGTGAATGGGTTAAAAAACTACCTGTTGGGTACTGTGCTCACAACCAGGGTGATAGTATCCATACCCCAAACCTCAGCATCACATAATATTATCCATGTAACAAATCTGCATGTGTAGCCCCTATAACTAAAATTGAAATGTACAAAGGAACATAGGCTTCTGTAGGTTATCTCTCACTTCCTACTTAAGTGTTGACAGAAACCTCCTTGTATTCTTAAAGCAGAAGGCATATTAATGTACATAACTTTCTGAACAATTTCTAGTTTTAAATATGCTTGACTATAGTGAAAAGGAATCCTAACCTGTTGCCTGCTTCTCTGTCTTGTAGGATGATACTTTATTTCTGGATCATTCAGATTGTCTTGTCTTTAAGTTTCCCCCTCCCCTGAAACAATATTTGAGGATCTTATATACCTCCCAAGCATTGCTTATAAGTACTGTCCTTGCCTACAGTTGATATCACATTGCAAGCTTCCATGTAGCATTTTTTCCCCAACCCCTCTTTATTCATAGTTTTATAGGGAACCACACTTTCTATGTGTGGTTATCAGTACTCAGAGGGTAGTAAAAATCTAAGAAGGCAATGTCCCTAACTACCACTAAAAATAAATTATGTTTCAGAAAATGGATGGCTGTTTGAATTTGTGATTAGCAAAATCCCTAAATCTCTATAATAGGGATAGGTAGTGGGTCAAAAATGCAGCCTTGTTCAGTCTTCTTCCTCCCAAGTGCTGCTCACATTGGAGGGGCAGTGTGTGCAAAGGCCTCTAATTGTTTGTCAGTCCAGCCAGTTCCCATGGCAACAGATTCCAGACTTTGAGAAGCTGTTTTCCTTCTTTTCAAGATTGTTTTGACTCAGTAACTTTTCGTCTTCCTTCACTTCAATGAGAGGACAGGATGGGGTATTTCAGGAGTGGCTTACGTGATGTTTAAAGTGACCATTTTTATTATCAAGGCAAACAGCATCTGGACTAATTATGACTTTGAACAAAAATGTCACTTTAGGGCTTAAATTATTAATATGTGAAATGGTTATATTACTCTTCCTCCCAACTTTAAGACTGCTGGCTATTAATTGTTCTCAATATTCAGAGTGGCTGACAGCTAGAACAGAAGTCCAAGAGTGAGAAAGAAGGTCATTGCTTGGCTCTATAAAGAAATATCTCATGTTCTCACTCATAGGTGGGTGTTGAACAATGAGAACACATGGACACAGGGAAGGGAGCATCACACTCTGGGGTCTCTCGGTGGGGAAGGAGGGGAGGGACAGCAGGGGGTTGGGAGTTGGGGAGAGATAGCATGGGGAGAAATGCCAGATATAGGTGATGGGGAGGAAGGCAGCAAATCACACTGCCATGTGTCCACCTATGCAACAATCTTGCATGTTCTTCACATGTACCCCAATGCAATAAAAAAAAAGAAAAAAGAAATATCTCTTCAATAGAATATCTTACCATCATATAAATGAGTCAGAATTCACAAACACACACACACACACACACACACACACACACACACCAGCCACCAACAATGACAAGTTCAAAATAAGTAAATCCTTAAATCATTTTTATTGGAATATATTAGTACCTATTTCCTAAGGAATTAGACTTAGAATAGGGAGATTTAAAGGAGGAGTTAGAGATAAGCAGCAGTGAGTGCCCAGAAAGTCATGATCCCCCTAAGGCTCCTTGAGTACATGTCCATGCATCCACATGCATGTACATCATCCACACTCACATTGAGAAAATAACAGGATTCATAAGCTTTATTCATAAAATTTGAAATTAAAATGTATTTAACAGTTTGATAACTAAACTATCGTAAAAGAGCAACTTCAAAATCACAATTAAATAACTGATTTTTTTTTAGAGTTGATTGATTGCATTAGGTCTCTGTGGGTCACTCAGATTAATCCTTTAAAACAGATACTTTTAGCAATTTAATGGATATTGTGTGAATTTTGATGCATTTAAGCATATGACATAGAATTCTGTTTCAGCAGCATAACCTTATACTAGCAATGCTTTCATAGCAGGAAGTGTGAAGGTAGGGAGTCTAGGCCTCTTCTAGCTTTTTGCTCCATTATCTTTATAGGAAAGCTTTTATCTTCATGCTTGTCAAATCATGGCAGCAAGACAGCTTCTCCTTCATCAGCTGTTCTGTAGGCTGGAGAAAGACAAAGAGACAAAAGGTTGTCTATATTAGAAAAGCTAAAACATTCTGAGAAGCCCCTAATGGGTCCATACCTAGTCTCATTGCCTACACTTACCTTACAGGGCCATGTCTGGTGCCAGGGAGTCTGAGAAGGTGAATATTTTATCTGGGATAAGACTGGACAAGGAAAATGTGGCACATATACACCATGGGATACTATGCAGCCATAAAAAATGATGAGTTCATGTCCTTTGTAGGGATATGGATGAATCTGGAAACCATCATTCTCAGCTAACTGATACAAGAACAGAAAATCAAACACCACATGTTCTCACTCAAAGGCGGGTGTTGAACAATGAGAACATATGGGCACGGGGAGGGGAGCATCACACATTTCGGTCTGTTGGGGAGGAACAGCGGGGGGATGGGGAGGTTGGGGAGGGATAACATGGGGAGAAATGCCAGATATAGGTGACAGTGGGATGGAGGCAGCAAACCACATTGCAATGTATGTACCTATGCAACAATCCTGCATGATCTGCACATGTACCCCAGAACCTAAAGTACAATAAAAACAAACAAACAAACAAACAAATAAATAAATAAATAAATCGGTGAGACAAATATAGGCTTTTTAACAAATGGTATTGGGTCAACTGAGGAGCCATCTAGGAGAAATGAATAAATTTGATTCTTACATTACAGAATAAACAAAGACAAATTCCAAATGGATCAAATATTTAAATATAAAAAAAATTGAGCAGAAAGAAACTCTTCAATAGGAAGAAGTAAAGAATAGCTTTGGGGTAGAAAATTAGTACTGTCTAAAGATTCATTGGTCTCAGAATGCCATATAATCACAACCAGTATTTCTTGGCAATTTTCAGGATAAAGCTGACTGTCAATACCTATTCGATTGTGCTGTTTTGGAGGGTTTTCTTTTTTCATGGATAGCCATTGTAACAAAAAGTTTTATACACTTTCTTCTTTGTATCATATAAGTGAGAATCATTCTAGGCCATTAATAACTTTTGTGTACTAGAATATTCTTCTTTATCTGCTCATTTAGATGGTGGTTTTAGAGTCCATATTATGACCAATACTAATCTCTTTTGGACAACATTTAAATTCTAAGTTACAGCATCTGTACCCAAAATCTAAGCATTTCTTGAGTTAATTAATTACCTATATCAGTTTCAAATGACATATTTTAAGGCCCACATACTGACAACACTAAATCTTTAAGCTAACTGTGGAACATTCATACAAGCTGTTGATTTTTGTGTATCTCTGCTAGCCTTAACATCTAAAATTCAGTATTTGATAGATGACTTTTAAGATCTTAAAATAGTTATCTTAAATATTTTTATGCATTTATAAAATATTTATTAATTATATTCTATATTCCACCAAAATGCAAATCTTAGGTTCTCTACATTTCTCAAAATTAGTCTTTAATACTGATAATTAAGATGGAGAGATTTTTCAATGACATTTAGGTTAATGAAAAGAGGAAGAAAAAGACAAGGAAAAGAGAAGCAAAAGTAAAAACAGGGTATCTGTTCTAACATTCTTTTTAAGTGATACTCAGATGTGAACACAGTACAATTTCCTGAATGCAAATCTAATAGTAATTCATATGTGATATAATTTGATATTACAGATTTACATCCAATTTCAAATCCTCTGTGAATTCAATTAGAATTAATTCGATCTCATCTTACACCTCTTACTGAATACATTTTTCAAATACAATTTTGATCCTGTTGATTTGAGATGATTTGTATTTCATAAACATTTGCATGCAAGTATGATATATAACAGGGTGTCAACTATATCACGTGATACATGAGGTTTAGATAAAATAAGACATTCTCTAATTATGAAAGAAAGCATGTAGAATCTTGCATATAAAGACCTTACCTTATTTGTACTCCTTGAGTACATGTCCCTGCATCCACATGCATGTACATCATCCACACTCACATTGAGAAAATAACAGGATTCATAAGCTTTATTCTCATAAGCATTGAGGAAAAAAGCATACATAGAAATTCAATCAAGAAAATAACCAAATAGATATTTAAAACAAAGAAACCCTGCAGAAGACAATGTGCTCCATATGATGCACACACATGTACATATAAATGTATAGTTTTAGTTATTTGAAACATAGGCATGTAAATATATGATGGTATTCTAAAGAACAGAATTGGCAACATTAAATCACTAAATAACTGTTTTCTTTCATCATGTCCCTTAAAATCTGCTCTGTAGGGTGATACTGTTTCTCTTAGATAAAATCTTGGTCAGTTATCCCATAGCTATATTAAGTAATAAAATCTTCCTAGTACTTTAGTCACTTAAACTGTTCCAGTTTTGAAACGGATAGGTATAGCCAGGGAAGAATAAAAACTCCAGGTTTCACTCAAAATTAAAACTTTTGCACATGCAACAGAAGGCTGGCGTACAGTATGAAAGTAAGGCCTAGACAGATACTTATCTATTTTCCCAATTTACCATTTTTCTGCTCAATTATTAACTTACATGGTTCATGATGGCACCAGGGTTCAAGATGGTGAAGGGAAGAGATGTGAGGGCACAAGAAAGTGCTTAAGTGCTGGTGCTCTGTGAGCTGCCATTGTTGCTGCCTGAGTTTGGCAGAGGTCAAAGCTGATGCTTGATCTTCCTTCCCTTGCAGAGCACTTCAGTTCCTGCAGGGTTCTTCAGACCATCCATTCCTCTCCCCATTCTCTGCTAGGGATCCCTTCCTTGCGTGCACTTCACTGATCTCAGCAGTGTATCTCTCTGTAGACTCTCTCTCTTGGGATTCTACGCTCCTTTAGGGGCCCTTTGGGAAAAAGTCAATTTGACTCCAGGCCAGCTGTCAATCACATTTGTGTGATCCACGCCCTCTCTATGTATCTTTGGTTCATGTTCAATTGTAATTTACTTTTCAAAATGAAGCAGTCTATGCTGTTGTCACAAATGCTATTCTTCAGATGTAGACAGATGTGTTTTAATTAATGAAATCAAAATTAACTTAAAAGTATCACTAAGTAATAGCTTTTTTTTTTTTAACTCTTGTAATCATGGAAAAAAAACATCAAAAACTATGGTCTGTGGTGGACATACTTATTGATGTTAAAAACATTGGGGATCATCAAAATAGTTGAACAACTTCCTTTTACAGATAAAAAGCAAATAATCAATTTAGTAAAAGTTGTTACTAGCCACGGGCAGACAAAAACCTTTTATGACGCGCTCAAAAGAGGTTGGGGTCTAGAGTCAAACCTAATGGGGGTTGAGCTTTATCTCTACTATATATTAGTTATAAGAAGTTGGTCAAGTTGAACAAAGTATGTAATCTCAGTTTCTTCTATGAAATGGGGATAACAGCTATAACTGTTTTAATGATCAAATAAAATGTAACACATATGGCATCTGTTGCATAGTAACTTCTAAATAATTGTTACTTGCATTGCCCAATACTGGTCAAATTATTTTTTATAGTAACTGTGGCTTTTTCCTATATGTATTTTACTTCTGAAGTTAAAAATAATATATATATATATTATATGAACATATATAAATATATGCACATTTTCAAGTTATTGAATTATTACTATGCAACAGTTACCAAGTGTATATGTGATCCATTATTAAAATAAGAACCTTTGTTTTGTTATGCTATCAAAAACAAATTTTAAACTATCCTTTTTTTTTAAATAAAGCAAACCAGTAAAAACAGGTTTCTATTTCTACTGAATTTATATACTTGGGGTTAGTAAACTCAGTAGAGAAGCTCTGACTTTTCATGAAACAAGGGAGAAACAGACCATTACAGGACAGTCTGCCACGTCCAACGCCTTCTTGGGAGAAACCTCTAAGAATTCAGATAGTCACAAAGCTTTTTACATTGCAAATCCAGTTTATTTAGATATTCACAACTCCTCATCATCTTTGACAAGTTATCCATGCTTGTAGCCAAGCAACAGTTAAGTTATTGCTAAGCAGAGTCCCCAGAATTGCATCTGTAGCTACTGTATTCATCCAAAGAACAGATACTAGTATTGTTCCCATATAGATAGTATCAGCATTTCCTTTATTGTTTATAACCCCCATATTTTATATATATATATATATATGCATTTATTTCAAAATTCTGTCTGTAATGAATGCTTTATTTGATTTCTCCATGTGGTATGAGCTTTTGTCACCTGATCTTATTTTTCTACTCTAACACAAATCCAAAACAGCATGGCAAAGATGTACTATAAGATATCTAGATCGCAGCTCTAGATAATGCATATCTCTTTAATATCTAGAATTCTAAGATACGTTATCTGTAACTATTAATGGAATATAAGATTTCTTTTCAAGATCAGTATTTTACTACGTATGTCCACTGTATACAGAAAAAAGATATTTTTTCCTTCAAAAATATAAAAAAGGAACTGTGGTTCATTGAAAGTATTAGTATGAACTCACAAATTTGTTTAAATTTTACTTAATATGTTACATATACATACATTCAAATATTTCTATTTACATTTCTTAGCTCCGTCTACTGAAAGAAACTAGAAACAATTGGCCAACCAACAGCAATATACAAGTCAAATACCCAGATCTTGTTTCTAAACATCATTTGTCACTAAAAGGAACCAAGGCTCCTTGAAGGAAAGGCAGCTTTCAGAGCTGGGGAAGATAAATATGAAAATAACATGGAACATCTTGTATATTAGAAAACAAGGAAGTACTTAAAGAATCAGAGGTACATGTTGAAAGGGCAAAGTAACCAGCTTTAAGGAACCCTGCTGGCCAAATTTTGGAAAAGTTGAGCATCAGAATAAAGAATGTTAGCAGTAAAGTCTAACCTTTTAAATAAAAATCTAGGAGTCCATTCTGATATAAACTTTAAAAATAAATAAAGGGACTGATATATAAAGGTTCACATGTCATTCCAGGTAACACCAATTACTTTAAGGAAGACCTGCACGGTAGAAGCCTTTCTAAAGAAATGTGTGAACTTGGCTGACTGGTGAAAGCAAGTAAAAGAGTGAAGGGAGAAAGACAAAACTCTCTTTAATCCTTTTCTTCTTCTGTTGCCTTGTTCT
This sequence comes from Cacajao melanocephalus, assembly GCA_963573385.1. Classification (NCBI taxonomy): domain Eukaryota; kingdom Metazoa; phylum Chordata; class Mammalia; order Primates; family Pitheciidae; genus Cacajao; species Cacajao melanocephalus. The sequence goes on from CAUYLG010070152.1 coordinate 37,966, forward strand.
TCTTGGCTCAGTTTACTACGACAGTAACTATGTCATTTCACTTATACAACGTTGTACAATTAGAAACCGCCAGAGAAATGTTTCTAAGAGAACTTCCCGCATGTTTTCACTTTACATGTATTATCACAGTGGGTTTGTCACTGAAAAGAGATCAATGAAAAAATCTTGAAAGCAAATCATTACTCCTTCTTCCCAACTGTTGCTACACCTCTCACCATTTTTTCCTCTCAGTTCCTCATTCATCCAGCTAATCTATTCTTGCCGGGCACTTAAGAATTGGAGAAGCCCTCAGGTTCCATGTTAATAACTCGAATTCTGGTAAATATAATGCAGTGAATGTCTCAAACACAATTCTACTTCTATAACTTAAAAAGAAATCATGAATTTAATGAATTAGTAACTGGCTCTCAATGCCAACATATTTAAAAGTAGGCTGAAAATATCTCATAAGGTATGCTATATGAAAAAGTTGAATTTAAAATTGTATGTCAAAAATTACTCAATCTTTACACTACATTTCCATGAGTTTGGTTTGCATTAACTATGAATGATCGTATTTAATATTTTATTGTTTTACATTAAATAATGGTATTATTCTAGTGGCTATTGGCTTTTAACTAGAACAAATATATCACGGAAACTTCTGAAAATAAATTCTATCTTGTGTTAAATGACAATAACAAAAAGGTATTACATTCATTTATTTAACAATGACTTATTGAGTAACTACTAATACTCTGCACTACATAGTAATAGCACTCTGTAGTACTTCTAATATGTTGGAACATATGTGCCCAGAGGTGAACTAATAATGTCTCTGTCCTAAAGAATCTCACTAGTGATAAAAGCAGACATGTAAATCAGTAATTGCAAAGCGATGTGTCAAATGCACAAGACAATGGCAGCTTAAAAATTGAGCAATTCAGGCCAGGCATGGTGGCTCATGCCTGTAATCCCAGCACAGTGGGAGGCCAAGGAGGGCAGATTGCCTGAGATCAGGAGTCAAGACCAGCCTGGCCAACGTGGTAAAACCCTGTCTCTACTAAAAAATACAAAAATTAGCCAGGTGTGGTGGCAAGCACCTGTAATCCCAGCTACTCAGGAGGCCAAGGCAGGAGAATCGCTTGAACCTGGGAGACAGAGGTTGCAGTGGGCCGAGATTGTGCCATTTCACTCAAGCCTGAGCAACAAGAGCAAGGTCTTGTCTCAAAAAAAAAAAAATAATAATAATTGAGCAATTCAATGGGTGGTAGGCAGGAGATAGTGAGAAGTGGTCTCCTAAAGGAGGGGGATGCTTGAAGGGGACTTTCAGAGATTAGTTTAACAGGAAAGAAGGAATGAATAAGAAGAATATTAAACAATGAAAACAGCATACACAAAGTCACAAATGCATGGATTAGTGCAATATATGGTGGGAATAGGTCAGGGAGATTTTAAGTGGGAACCAAATTGTGGAAGCCCTTAGGAACTAACATAAGAAGTAGTATAATTGAATGTATGAAAGAATGAAAGTGAAAATTGCCTACTCTGGCAAGCCAACTTCCCACTTCAGGATATAGAGTAGGCAATTTTCACTTTCATTCTTTTATGCATGAAAAGAATTTTCATTTCTCCTGGGCCTGAAAAATCTTTCCCCCAGATTTTTGTATAACTGGATACTGTTCATTATTCAAGTCCTGGCCTAAAACACATCCTAAGAGAAGTCTCCCTTATCATCCAGCTAAAGTAGAGCCACACTATCACATCCACCTGTTAACTTTCCATTTCCTTTGTTTGTAAAGCTTTAAATATAGAAACATACAATAAATACCAATTTTACAACTTTATGTAACATACACAAACAGCTCCTTGATTCTTGCAAATTAGACTGAGAAAATCATGGAAATTGCTAAGCAACGTTTGGTGTAGTGCAGACTCTAGGGATTTGTTGGCTGGCAACATTCCCTTCATCCTGTAATGAACATATTTTGTTCAGTAGTAGCCATATGAGTATGACTAAAGCAAAGAGACCCATTCAGAGATATTTGCATTTTCTTATATCAGAGAGAAAACTTTAGTGCAAAATTATCAGACAGTATGATAAAACATAGTGAAACATCTTAGGGAGAATGGAAAAGATGTTTCTAGTTCTCTAAATCATACCCCATATGCAAATCTTTCTACTTTTCAAGAGAGACCTACATTTGTCTCTAGAGAAAAGGACTGAGAAATAAATCTCCATTAATCCTAGGAAAATGTAAACTTCTTTTAGCTTTACCTGCTGAAGTGTGAGCTTCAGAGAGTTTTCATATATCAACTATCATCCTTTAAAATATGTGGGGGGGCTTACAAATGTAATATTTGTCATTCTTTTGCTCTGTAAAATATTTCAATAAATTATTGAACTATTGCAGCCATGAAATCAAACAGACTAAATGTATGGTGTCTTTTACTTCAATTTTCATTTTAAAATCCCCAAATACCTATTGTTAACAAATAAAGGAAACATTTCCTTATTTCCTTATTATCCTTATCAAAATATTGTTCATAGAAAAAAAATTTAAATAGGCCTATAGTAGGAAACATAGTCATTAGTTAACAGTATGTCCTGGAGATTTTATTAAAATGACAAATCTCTACACTATAAAATATATACAAACAATTTAAGATTTAAACTAGATAGGATTAATTTATAGAACATATATAACTATTAATTGATGAATATCTTAATGAAAATTAACTATAGATAAAAATAGTCATAATTGTGCTTAAAGAACATGAGCTAGGCTGGGCATGGTGGTTCACACCTGTAATCTCAGTACTTTGGGAGGCCAAGGCAGGTGGATTACCTGAGGTCAGGAGTTCAAGACCAGCCTGACCAACATGGTGAAACTCTATCTCTACTAAAAAGACAAAATAAAAAAATTAGCCTGGCATGGTGGTGGGTGCCTGTAATCCCAGCCACTTGAGAGGCTGAGGCTGGAGAATTGCTTGAACCCAGGAGGCAGAGGTTGCAGTGTACCGAGATTGCACCACTGCACTCCAGCCTGGGCACAACAGAGCAAGACTCTGTCAAAAAAAAAAAAAAAAAAAAAAAAAAAAAAAAAAAAAAAAAAAGAAGGGTGCTATGCAGCAGCGTATGTGATTGCAGAACAGCAGCCTGAGCCTCAGCTGAGCATGAAACCAGGTAACTCTCCT
>CAUYLG010070153.1:0-30570 GCA_963573385.1 Cacajao melanocephalus
AAGAAATAAAAACCAAAAATTACCTTGTCATGGTGGTTAGATGCCTGTAATCCCAGCTACTCAGGTGGCTGAGGCACGATAATCACTGGGAGGTGAAGGTTTCTGTGTGCTGAGATCACACCACTGTGAGGCTCCATCTAAAAAAAAAAAAAAAAAAAAAAAAAAGATAAAAATTTGGTTTGGATGGGTAAGGTGTAGCAAGAATGCTATGACAACCTTTTCGTGAAGAGAACAGAACATAGAGTTAGAAGCCTTGTCAGTGACTTAGTGCCATGAGAGATTTGATGATGGTAGAGTAGGCTATATTTAGTTGCTAGAGTATTTGAAGTTAGACGCAATCTCAGGAAAGTCACATACCCTCCCAAGGCCCGTTTCACACCAAGAAAATTTAAAAATTATATTAGAAAGTCTGTAAGACTTCTTTTAGCTCTGTAAGAACGAAGATTGGGCTCCACGAGGCCAGTGGAAGAATGATAATACTGAACAAGTGAATTACCAACCTGTGCCACAGGTCAGGTTCCTAGAATACAAACTGAGTGGATGTGAGCATGTGGGCTAATGTTTTGTGGATCAACAGCTATGAAAGGGAAAGGGCAGGAATGAAAAAAAAAGAAGTTAAGCTGTAATGCAGGTCTTGTGAAGGCTCAGCCATCTGCAAGGAAAACTCGGAAAATAGTATGACCATTCAAAGCTGTCTTGAATTGGAGCAAGAAGGCTTGGGATTTACATCCCCCTGACAGACCGTCATTAGATGTGGTTCTCCCGGGAAGGAAATGTGACCTTGGGTAAGGCAGTTCTCTTCCACTGAGGTAATCTTCACAGAAGGCTGATAGATGAGGAGTGTTTGTCACAGCATTAACAGCAAGTGAAGAGGGTCAGAGTAGTGTCCCAGTAGCCACCATGGGCCACCTGTGGACCTGCTCACCAGAGATCAGATTGGCCTCAAGTTCTACAACAGTGTTCAACCTATCACTGGTGGTTAAATGACATAAGCTCTGATGATTACAGGCACAAAGGACAAGAAGCTAGACAAGTTATTAAATTTTCAAAATAAATATTCCATTTTTCCAAGCTCTAAAACTTATTCACATTAAAATATGCATGGGATATATTGTTATGTTATCTCTTAAGGCAGTTACTTGAGGTAAGAAGTTTTCATGATGTGTGGTTTCTTCCATTCTGCATTAATCAAAGTCACCAGTGATCTCATTCTGAGCACTATTGTAGACATTTTTGTCCAGACACAACAATATCTATGAATGCAAATATAAACCTAAAGCCTTGATTACAGCTGAAATCAATTAAATGTAATCTACATCTAAACATTCCATGGGAAAATCATTAGGGCATCACCCTAACTCATGTATACTCACTCAGAAAATATTTTTCAACCATGTACTATATGCCAAGCACTTTTGAAAACCCAGGGGCTATAAACAAACATAAATTGCATGGAGCTTACATTCTACTAGAGTCACACTAACCACCCATGGTCATTTATACATAACCAGAGCAGTGGAGACCAGGATACAAGGTGACTCTATGCAGAAACTATGGATAAGTTGAGAAAACTTACAATTTATCTTCTGGACTGTCATTATCCTGCCCACCTACCTTTGCATCAAAATACATTACATACATACCCAGGACTCTTATGCTCTTCAGACAGAAGCTCCATGTACTAGCTTCCAACTGCTTTCCCCACCTCCTTTCCAGGACTCCTCCCTTATCAATGTCCATAAGTGACCTCAGCTTACCACTTCCAGGAAAGACCCAGTAAGTGCATTGTCACCTAAGGCTTAATAACCAACTGAAGCTTAATTTTGTTATCCCTCCTCAAAGATCATTGGTCCAACATGTAACATAAATTGTAGAATTTCAGGCACCAGTGATATGCTGATGGGAAAGAAATCTTAGTATCCCCAAATCTTACTAAATAGAGAATTCTTGCTCAGTCCAAGCAGAAAAATAATCCTGTTTGGTTCTCTGGGACGGCAAAATCATTTTGATAAGATATGACTTGATAGCTTGACTAAAGATTAACATCTGGAAATTTGTAAAACTCTCAGAAGATTTATGTAGATTTTCTCTCTCTACTCTTAAATGTCAGCCACTTTTCAATGCAGTGCTGTTTTGGGCTTTTACAATAACTGCTGCATTGAAACTATTTTCATCAAAGTTACCCAATGTTTTATTGCTAAATCATTGGAGAATTTTCTGACTTCAGATTGACTTCTCTGTAACTCTTGACACTTTTGACCATTTTCTTCTTAAAACTCAGTACCTTTCCTATGTTTCTCCTACTTCTCTGTTTCATCCTTCACAGTATCCTTGTGGAATCTTCTTTTCTACTCCTCCCTTAAATGTCAGAATTTTCCAGAGTTTTCTTCAGCTCTCATTTTAGTCTAAAACCTCTCCTCGTATAAACTTACCCATTTCCTTTACTTTAACTATTATATACATATATATGCCAGTAGTTCTCAAATCTGTATTTTCAACCCTAATCTCTTAGTTCCCCATTCATATTTCCAACACTCTGCTGAACACTTCCTCTATGATGTTTCACAGAGATCTCAAACTTAGCACACACAAAATTATTCTCCTATTCTACTTTGTTCCAAAAAAAAATCAGCCTCCTTCTTGAGATTCCAATATCAATAAACGGCATTTCTACCCACCAAATTGCCCAGACCAAAAATGTAAGAGTGTAATGATACTTTTCTTTCTGATAGCCTAATCTAATCAGGCACAAAACCCTATTGATTCTAGTTCCTTGGTATCTTTCTAAGCATCCACCGATTTCTAGCCCCAATGTTACTTCTTTCACATCATTCATCTTTCTGGATTACTTTGTCAAATAGCAACATATCATCATGGTTTAGAGCATGGATTCTGGAGCCAGATTGTCTGAATTCAAATCCCTGTTCTGCCTCTCACTGACTTATGATCTTGGGCAACTACTTAATTTCTCTATATCTTATCTATAAACCAAGATAATAAAAGAAAATAGCAACCCACCTCACAAGATTGCTGTGAGGATTAAATAGATTAACATATGCAAAGTGCTTGGGAGTATGCCTGGCTTAGAGTGAGCACTCAGGAAGTGTGAACTGTTTATTAGCAAGAATCAGCCACCTAGCTGGTTTCCCTTCTCCAGTCTCACCCCTTCCCAATCTGTTCCCTAGTTGGCAGCAAAAGTGAACTTTCTAAAATAAAATTCAGTTCATGTCACTCCCTGGCTTTAAATATTCTGTGTCTCACTCACTCATACACCATTCCCAAGCTCTTCAAGATTGATGGTTCCCCTATGAGTTTCTACAACATATTTTGTATAACCATATTATAGCACTTATCAGACTGAATTGTATTTGTCTGTTTACCTATTGATCTGTCCTGTAAGACTTTATAAAACTACTTATCTATATTGCCCAGCATACAACAGGTATTCAATAAAAACTCAATGAATAAATGCAGTCTATAACTTACCTTGAATCTCAACTAAGAAAAGTATTCAAAAAGCTTGTACTCTTCCATGTGTAGTCAACCAGCTTAAACCCAGAAACTATGGATAACAAAGCTTTCTGCATTAAAATCACCCACTAACTACATCAGCATTTTCTCTAGGTTTAGAGGATTTGTGTGGGAAATACTTACAAAAGTTCCACTCTCTCTTATACATTATCTCAGGAATACATAATTAGAGCTAAAACTTGTCTTCATTTCTACTTAAAAATACTGATTTTTTTCCTTGTTGTTAAATTGATTTGAGATTTTTCTGTTAAATGTGGAGCTGAAAGTGGATAAACCTTGATGTGAATCTTGAAACTTAAATATCCCTTAATTTCTCCCAACAAAAGTAATACTTAATACAGTAAAAAGAAGATGACTTGCAAAACCAAGGTTATTCCCCTGTTCAAATATCTGGGCAGAAAATGGAATACATTTTTCCCTCCTCAGGCAGCCCAAAATTATTTTGAATTGAGAGGAAGAACATATGACTTTAACTTTCTGGACAAACTAACCCAATTTAAGGTAAAGAACATAAAGATTGAGTCCAAAACAAATTATCCAAAATATTAACACCTACCTGTAACGAGAAAGGGTAGGACATGCCTCTGAGATGCACTAGGACATCAACTATATAGGGCCCAGGAAGGAGACAAACACTTCAGACCACATGGTCAGAAAGTATATTTTGAGCTTGAGTAGCAGATTATATATACATAGAGAGAGAGAGAGGAGACAGTATTTCAGCTTTTGAAATGATCTCCATTAATGATAACGTAACAATAATAATAATAGCTAAACATATACAGTATTCCAACCCTAGCACATTAACTCATTTAATCTTAACAGGAAATCTATGCAATAGGGGTTTACACTAACTATTCCATTATAGATGGGGGAACTCAGGCATGAAGAGTATAGTAACTTGCACAAGGTTTCAGTTTATGAGTGGCTAAGCTGACATTGAACTCAGGCTCACTCTGTATAACACCATGCAAAATAGCCTCTCATTAAGCAATTCCGAATCACTTGACTAACATTCTCTTTCAACAAATTGCATAGATCTCCTATTACATGGAGATGTCGTGGTGAGTAGGTTAACAGGGACATCATAATGGAGAAGATGATAAAATAACAAGGAATGACACAAAAGGGTCAGGAATGTTTTGGCAAGAAAAGTTCAGGGAGCTGAAGGAGCAGAGCAGGGCCCCTCATCTGGTCCAGTAATATGGGAAAGCCTTCTCACAGAAAGGAAGATGAAGGTGAATCTAAAAAGATAAGTAGGAATTTTTCTGTTAAAAAGAGGGAAGATGAATTCATATGTATGTGAGGAACTAGCAGAAATCTTATAAAGCAAGCTTGTCCAACCCGTGGGCTGTGAGCTGCATGTGGCCTAGGATGGCTTTGAATGAGGCCCAACAAAATTTGTAAACTTTCTTAAAACTTTATCAGATGTATGCAGCAACTCTTTGGTGTTTTTTGTTTTTTGTTTTTTGTTTTTGGCTCATCAGCTATTGTTAGTGTATTTTATGTGTGACCCACATTTCTTCTTCCAATGTGGCCCAGGAAAGCCAAAAGAGTGGACACCCCTGTAAAAGCTGGAGCAGAGAGAACAAAGTAAAGTAACAGATGAGGCCGCTGACAGAATTGGCCGTATTAAGCACTTGAGCACGGTGGGAAACGCAATGAAAAGTCATTGGAGAGTTTTCTGCAAAGACAATCTTCTAATAGCTGCTGTATGGTGATTGTATTGGAGAACGGCAAGAGAATAAATAGGAAGGAAACTATTTCAGTATTATATGTATGAGTGCTAGCATGCAATGGTGGGGATGGAGAGAAGTGGATATATCTGGGAAACATTTATGAGATAGGATCCACAGGACTTAGCAATGTATTGGGTGTGGTGCGTAAGAAAGAGAAACCAAGGGTGACATTCAAGAGGCAGCATAAAGAGGGCAATGGAGTATCTAAGACAATGAGACTTTGCATCAGCATCTGATGGAAAATGACAAATGAAAATATAAAACATGCCAGTACACAATCGATTTAATGCAGAAGAGAACAGATTAGTAGAGATATCAGGAAAATATTAACATTTGAGATGTAGAATATTAAAATATTAAAAACAGAGAAACAACTGCTGAAATCGTGAGTACATGCACAAAGGAAGTATCTGAACAACATTTCTCAGTATTCAGAGGCGATAGCATAGAAAAGCAGAAATTCTGGCATTTAAATGCAGAATGTGAATAAGAGCCAGAACTAATGAGTCTTACAGAGGCATCTCTTTTAGCTTAACAATGTTTTTAAACATGGAAGAGGGAGTTAGAATAAATGAGCAAGGATCAGCAACTAATCAGAAAAGAATCAAGTCATCTACCCCTTTACAATTCTGAAAATGAAGAATCAGGATCTATCAGTGGCATCACCAAAATGAGTATTATAAAGAATCTACCTTTTAAAGGAAATGAATTCAGGATAGAAGAATGTCAAGTTTTTTTTCCTATAATTCACTATTACCCTTAAAGAATATGATTTTCTGGGATTTTAAACAGAGTCTCTAAATGCCTTTCATAGGAACTTTTACCTACTACAATATCAATTACTTAAAATTATTTTAAAGACGCTATTGAACTCAATGATAAATGTTAGGTATATTCACATTAAAATGTCTTTTTAAAAACTTTTTTAAAGAGAATCTCTATCTCTCTGTCACCCAGGCTGGAGTGCAGTTGCAAGATCACACCTCATTGTAACAGTGACCTCCTAGGCTCAAGTAATCCTCCCACCTCAGCCTCCCAAAGTACTGGGATTACAGGCATGAACCACTGTGCCCAGCCAAAAATGTCTTAAATATCCTCTAGAGGTAGGACAAAGGTAGAAAAGCAGAGACCTATTTTTTTTTGTATGGGATAAAATATGGTATTATAAACCTTTTAAATAGACAAAGTTGTGATTCCTGTGGTTCTCATATAAGGGAAACTGTATTACCTATACTTTTGAGATAATTGTCTATTAATATTGTGTTCATTAAATATTTAGTAACTCTTTCCCTATCTTTGTCAAAGGCTTATGTTGCTGCCAATCAGAACTTCTGATGAGCATGAATAAACACACTGAGTTACTATAACTCCATACAAAAACAAAGAACTTGTTTGGCATTTTTGTCAGCTTGTGCAAGTTTACAAATGTTCAGTTTCCATGAGGCTCTCTAAAATATTGAAAGTAGATTAAACATTTCTGTTACTAACTTCAAGGATCCCAGCTGGGACATGCAATAATAAAATGGTACAAACGTTATCCATTAGCTATGTTATTGTGCAGTGGATATCAGCAGCAGTGTGTCTCCCTAGGAGACAATGGGGAAAGGAGTTCTGTGGTTTTCCAAAAGGATGTGACATTCTGCAAGTATTAAAGAGAAAAATCTGCATTACAACACACTAGGGTATCACTAAATAATATATTAGCTAATATTTTTTTGTCAGTGATTTGTATCATCACCAGGCAGAAGAAAGTAGCACTTTCTTGAGCAATTAATGTCATTGCTCCATTCTTCCAACTACCTAAATGAAAAAGAAGTCTGGCATTTTAAAAGGCTGTATTCATTTGTAAAATATTGTTTTCTTTAATGTCTATATCGTTATAGGGATGGTAGGGTCATAGGTTTTGAAAATCTTGTTTGAAGTTTGTCTAACAGGAAATGATCCTGATATTTCAGAACAATAGAAACAAATTTACCTGAAATACCAGGTTGCCTAGATTTGTCATCACAGCTGTCTCATTTTTCCCTTTGTAAATTAAGTGGTTCTTCACCTTAGATAACTCTACAGCACTGTGGTGTGGTTCTAGAATAACCAGAACAATTGTTTCCAGTTCAGGTTCTGGTATCAAATAGCTGTGTTACCTTAAACAAGACACTGAAGATCTCTGGGCTTTAGTCTCCTCATCCATTAAACGTAAGATCAACTGATTGCTATATTCCTTTTAATTCTAAAGTACTAACTATGCTTATCCAAATAGACAAAAATATTCAAATTGTAGCAATTAAACATATTTAAATGCAAATCTCAGCCAGGTGTGGTGGCTCAGACCTATAATCCCAACACTTTGGGAGGCTGAGGTGGACGGATCACCTGAGGTCAGGAGTTCGAGACCAGCCTGGCCAACATGGTGAAACCCCATCTCTAGTAAAAATACAAAAATTAGCTGGACATGGTGGCACATGCCTGTAATCCCAGCTACTCAGGAGGTGGAGGCAGGAGAATCGCTTGAACCCAGGAGTCGCAGGTTGCAGCGAGCTGAGATCGTGCCACTGCACTCCAGCCTGGATGCCAGAATAAGGCTCTGTCAAAAAAAAAAAAAGAAAAAAAAAAGCAAATCTCACCCTGAATGTCAGCTCAGAAACTCAGGTATTATATTCTCCCATCATTCACCACTTTCCATCAAAGCCCATATTTCTCCTACAAGAATTCTATTCCATGAAGATGGGCTCACTGGTGTTTTATAAATAAAAGAAGTAATGGCTAATGTTCTGAGCCCAAAATTCAGGTAAACAATTGCATTTCCACTTGTAATACACACACATCATAACTTCAGAATCCATTACATCTTATATCTAGCACATGTTCACTCTATAAATTACAACCTTTTGAAAATTTAATTCAAAAATTTTCCTTTAAAACTGAAAATCAAGGACTTTCCAAGTCTTTGGATTAATCTTATTCAAACTTTAGAAAGTAAAAAGGAGGTATCTCTATGAATGCAAAAATGTAAATCTGCTCTGTCTCACAGGCAATATTCTACAAGAGCTCAAAATGACAGTAGGCTGATCCTAGGACTGCATTGTATATGACATATTATATACTGTTAATTTCAAATTCTTAAGTGATCATATGCTAGCACTGTCTCAAAAAAAATAAATTTACTGTTAATAAAACTATAATTGAACTTAGATAATAGAGCATTAAAAATATTACTCCTAAAGAAAGGTCTTGATAACCTGAGAGTAAGATTACAGTAACTTTAAAGTCGCAACCCACTCTGGGGCTTCTAATGTTGTAATATAGTCTCTAACATCCTCTCTCTCTTTCTCTCTGTCTCTCTTACTGATGAAGAGTAATGACCTTAGATGACTAAAGGAAACAGGGCATTGCCTCTTATTCTGAAGACCCAAGGTTAAATCTTTATTATTTACTTCCCCACAGGCTCAACTTTCCCTCTTGGCCAGCCAAGCTTAGAGATCACCAGCTGCTTTCACAAGAATCAGTTCCTGGGATGAGAAAAAATTTGGATCCATAGTGAGATGCTTCTTCCTAATGAAATACATGTCTTTTATTTAGCTTTTTATTATCATTATTATTCTGATCCCTAATACCCAGACCTTGCATGGGTTCCAACTGCTTGGATCTGAAACCTATTTTATACCTCTGCTTCTTGAATAAGTATAGTCACTATCTCTAGAATATAAGTATTAAACAAATGAAAGTATGGCCATAGAATAAATGTGACACAAGTTCCTGAAATGTCAATCTTTGTCTTGGTACCAAAAGGAAATATTTTATTTAAATAAATATGGATGCATGAAGTATAGTATACTGAAAAATATAAGTTTGAAAAATTAAGCTTTAGACTTCAAAGTATTTCACTGTTGTACCAAGCAAGTTTCTCTGATGATGTTTGTTGATTCACTTCTATCAGGAATACTTCGGTAGAAATTTTGGAGGAGAAAATGATTTAATATATTAGCACCCCCTTTCTACTATGTTTCCTTAATTCTTTGGGGACATCACTGGCATTATGTTGTAATTACTTGATTGCATGCTAGCTCCCTTCACTTTGCTGGCTAAAAACAGGAAAAGTCAAAGTCTCTGACAGCAAATTCCCAAGTGACAAAATAAATTGCTGATATTTACAAAATAGATTCAATCTAAGCAAATGTGTCATTTTGACTAAATCAGCTCATTTTGACATCATGTAGATATAAGAAATACAATTTATATATATTGCAAAAGACTGTACTGTCTTTCTTTATAATGATCTGGTCCTATCAGACAATATGTTAAAATTTCTTTTTAGCCCAGAAACTTGGGATCAGCCTGGGCAACATAGTGAGACCCTAACTCTACAAAAGATTTTTTAAATTAGCCAGGTGTGGTAGTGCATGCCTGTGGTCCGTTACTCAGGAGGCAGAAGAAGACAAAGTGAAACACTGCAGGGGTTCAGTCAGGGTGGTGGGAAGAATTGTAAAATAGACTCAAACCTTCTTGGAAGGCCGGAAGGTTTTTGTAAAAGCTTCAGAAAAGGATTTGGCTGAATGCAGCCAGATTCTCTTATCCAATAACTGAAACCTTAGAGTAGGTACAAAGGTATGTAAGGGAGTTTATCTAAAGAGCTTGTTTACTCATGTGGTCCTAAGACAGACCTTTGAACATCCACAGGCACATGACTGCTCTCTACTCAGGGTGTCAACAATGTTATTACCCACAAATGGTGTTTGCTTTAGGCCTGGGAACCTGGCCTTTGATCATTATCCACAAGTGTGTTGACTCAAAGCCTCTGTCATTAACCCTATACTGAATAAATGCCCAGAGTACCAGCTGGTCAGGGCCACAGCTGCTAACTTTACAGCACTTTTCTCTGGGTCTTTGAGTGGCCTTGACCCCTAGCCTACTCTTTCACTGGATATCTGTGTCTGAATGCATTTGTTCATCTGTCACTGGGTCAGGGTCTGCCGGTCAGATCTGGCAAGACATCGTCTCAAAAACAAAAATTTTAAATAATGTGATTTTAAATAATGCTGACATTATGGAAATTACAGATTCTTAAAAATAGGAAATTATTTTAGAAAAGCCAGCATAAATGTAAAATCACAATTTTTTAGTCAAGCACATGCCATTGATAATGATTAATTTCATAAAAACCTCTGATTTTCAGGTTCAAAAAATCACTCTGGGGGAAAATACTGAAATTCTTTACTGAGAGTCAATAAAAAATACACAGTACCATTAGGAGAAAAAAAAATTCCATTTCCAAACTGAAACAGTTTTAAATATTGAACCATAGCATACAAATTGGAGCTGAATCGTCCTATGAAAGCCTCCTCTTAAAGCAGATATTTTGCCTTTTCAATTGATTCATTTTTGACATAAGTAATCAACCCCTTGGTTACAGGAAGGATTGTCCCATAAAAGAATCTGACCGGCTGCTTCTTCTTTCTGCTTTGTGCAGAACTCTAGGAAAATCAAGTCAGATATAAGAAAAAGCTTTTGGACAGTAGCCATTATTTGGAACTAAAATATGTGACTAAATGGCACTTATGGCCTTTCCAAGCCATGGTGTTTAAGTTCTTATCTGAATACTGCGGAAGGGCTGCAATTTGTGGGGTCTCAAGTCCAACCATGACCTATAATTTAATCATGTTTTGTTTTTTATGTATTAGCATTTTTTTAAACTTACACATCTTCTTATCCACCAAGAGTGGATAGCTGGCCAAATACTTCCAAGTTGCTTCCATATTATCTCTCTAGTATAATAATAACACTTTGACACAGGGTATTTGCTGGTGGGTGTTTGATGTCTACATGGTCTGGGTCACATTCTGCTTACTATTAAACTTTTTACTCTCCTGTATTCTGATTTCTTCAAGGCCCAAACTAACTATATTTAGTTTATGGTGAGATAACTAATGCTCATTTTCATGGCTACTTTTGGGGATTTCAGGAACTTCATCTGGTGTTTATTATTTTAATGATGCCAGATTTATTTTGTGCAGGTGTCAAGGTAAAAGTTAAAAATTAAATAACCCAGAGTATTTTTACTTACTTAGAAAGCTGCAACTGGCACACTACTGACTCTAAATGCCACAATCAACATTTCACCTTTAGGGGATTCTCAGTTGGGATGATTTGAATTTATTCGAATAAATCCAATTCATCCCAACTGAGAATCCACCAAAGGCGAAAAGTAACATTAACAGAAATTCTACACCTACACTGAAAAGGTACAACCAGTGTATCAAGCTCATCAGTTTATCATCATGTATTTGGAACATCCCATTCCCCAGAAAGAACACAGTGATGACCTTATCAATTTGTTCACTAGCCTAATTGGAGCACAGGAAGATAGAAGTGAAGTGAGGAGGGAAAGTTAATAATATTCTTATGGAACAAAACTGGTAGACATAAGTATGTGGTTTTTTTTTTCCATACAAAGTTTCTCAACTGCTAAAAATTTTTCATCTTTCTTGTTGGACCTATTTAAAACAGAAATTCAGTGTTACTAAAGCATAGAAAGTACAAGTCAATTTGGCACCTGGTGGAAAGTTTTGAAAGTAAAATGCCAAGGATATCAAGAACTAGATTTTTTTTAAATGCCTAAGATGCCAACAGCAATTGGCATAAAGTATACTGCACTGGGAACACCTTTGTATAAAGTTTAAAACTAAAAATGTACTCTTTACAAGTTTTCTGACATCTACACTGAGTCATTCAACAAGAAATTTATCAAACAGTCTAGAAGCAATATTTTGTAAAAGAAAAAGAGTGTGGGCCTATCTCTTCTTTCAACGGCCCTCGATGTTGGAAGTAAGTTACAATACTAGAAGTGTCCCATTGTATCTTTTCAGAAAGCTGACTTTGGGAACAGTTTGCATCATTAATTCTATAAAGTAAAGGAGAAATAGCTTGCTTTACTTAGCAATGTATACTCTGAGTAAAATCACATCACTTAAGACAAAGCTAAGAAGAAGAATTACCAGGATTTTCATAACCCACAAACCTTGCCATTTTGAATAATATCATGACTTCCAATTCCATTGGTTTATTTAAAATGTCTTTTCCAATTTTCAGATCTTTCACATTTGGCAACTGTTGGTCTTTTTAGTCCATTATTTGGAAATTTCCAAACTGTGGTAGCCACAGTTTTATGACCAGTACATAGCTGCCTCATTCTTCTGCTCACTAATGCAAAAATATTTGTTGACCAGATGTCTCTTCCTAGCTGCCAAATGTGTATGCTGGTCTTCAGGATGAGCCTAGTAAAATTAAGTCTAAGCAAGTGAGTCATCCAATAATACACTCCCCAAGTCATGGTAGTGGAACTCAGAGTAAAATACAAGGAGTTAAATGTTTTCATAGTGTTTGCAACATGGTGAACAAAGAATGATAGATTGGAGTGGTAAAGAAATAGAAAACAATAACTGCAAACAGAACCAAAAATAGTAAAACGTATGTCAAAGTGATAAATTATAGAAATAAGTGCAAACATAGAACATGCATAACACTCTCTTTGTTCTAGCCATAGAATTTCTACCAGTGAAGCAAGTGATTCTTTGAAGCATCCTGTGTACATTCTAGTAAGGCTTTTTCCTTAATTGAATATGTGAGTTCAGATATTGAGAAGGGCCTGAGCTTATGATGATGATCTCTAAAAATGGAAGTAAAAACGATGTTTGCCTCATAAACAAGTGGATTTTTTAACCATTAGATTTTCTCCAACTGAAGCTCTTAAAATTCATATGATCTATTTAGGATAGCTGCAGTTCAGTCTAGCAAGCAGAAGCAGCAAGAAATATAAAAATAGTAGAAAGAGGAGGAGGAGGAGCACCAAATATTATGTCTAGAATAAGTTTTGACCAAAGGGGAGGTCAGGACCAGCTCCAGAATCTGTGGAATCCAGCGTAAAATAAAAATTTGAAGTCCCTTATTTAATAACTCCTAAGACTCAAGATGACAAGAGTAGAGCATTAAAGCAAGTGAGGAGCCCTTCTAAGTGCAGGACCTTATGTCACTGCACACATGGGAAGCCCTAGGAGAGGGCATCCTAGTTGTACACATGGCATATGTACAGGCTTGGATTACAAAAGAGTGAATGGAAGAAAAGAAGAAGACCCCTGCCAGGGAAGAATCTCAAACTCCTAGAGAATGGCAAAAAGTAACAAGATTCCAGAGGAAATGAGTGAACACACAACTATGTTTGCATGCCCATAACTTCACAGTTGCTGAAAGTAGATGATGAGACACAGTGGATTAGAGAAAGACAGTTTGTAACTCATACTACAGCAGATATTGGGACTATCAGCATGGTTGCACCCCTTCCTCTGCCCTCAAGGTCCCTAGTGTGTTAGTTCATTTTATGCTACTATAACAAAATGTCTGAGACCAAATCATTTAAAAAGAAAAAAATTATTTCTCATGGTTCTGGAGGCTGGGAAGTCCAAGAACATGGCATCAATATTTGCTTGGCATCTAGTGAAGACCTTCTTGCTGCATCATAACATGGCAGATGATACCACATGATGAGAGGGCAAGAGCATACCAGATCAGGGTCTCCTTCTCTTGTTCTGAAGCTACGAGTCCCATTATGAGACCTTCGCTCCGGTCACCTTATCTAAATTACCTCCCAAAGGCCCCACTTTCAAATACCATCAACATATAAATTTGGGGATTGATTTTCTAACATGTGAATTTTGAAAGACGCATTGAAACCATAGCAGCCAGAGTGATGGAAAGGGCCTGGATCTCAGCTATACATGCAGTAGGTTGCACTGCAGTTGAGTAACTCAGAGCTAATGGCACAGCCAACTTATATAGTCAGCAATAAACAAGTGAGTTCCCCTTCCCCAGGTAGGGGGCAGTCATATGACAGTCATGGCATTGAGGTCACCCTAATTGCTTACTCAACCAGCTACAGAAATGGCTAAGGATCAGAGCCATTCATCAGAGACTTAGGCCTTGTATGTAGCATATTCAGCAAAGATGTACACTTGGGACCTTGGTGGACTGCCTTACCTAACACAAAGTAAAGGGACTGTAAGTGTCCTTGAAAGCAGGTCTCTGGTGTGGGTTGAATTGTGTCTCCAAAAAAGATAGCAGAAGTACTGAATTAAGATAAGCTCTTACCCGGTGACTAGTAAGTATCCTTATAAGAAGAGGAGAATTGAGACACAGACACAAACACATATTATGTGATGATACATGCAGATATTAGAGTGATATAACTATAAATTAACAAACACTAAGGCTTGCTGGCAAATGCCAAAAGCTAGGAGAGGCAAGGAACAAATTCTCTCTATATTAGCTTGAGCTGCCATGACAAAAATCATAGACGGGGTGGCTTAAAAAACAAAAATTTACTTTCTCCCTCTTCTAGAGGCTGGGAAATCCAAGATCAAAGTGTCAGCAAATTCAATTTCTGTTTAGGTGTCTTTTCCTGACTTGTAGAAAGCTACCTTCTCACAATGTCATCACATGGTCTTCCTTCTGCATGCATGCATGTGCACACGGGCACACACATGTACACACACACACACTCAGCAAGAAAGAGGAGAGAAATGTTTTTCTCTTCTTAAAAGGCCACTGGTACTATTGGATGAGGGCCCCACCCTTGTTAACTCATTTAACTTTAATTATCTCCCAAAGACCCCATCTCCAAATACAGTGACATTGGCAATTAGGGTCTCACGATACAAATTTTGGAAAGGGACACAATTCAGCCCATGGCATTCCCTTGGCACTTCTAGAAGAAACCAATCCTGCCAACACCTTGATTGCTAATACCTTGATTTTAGACCTCTAGCTTCCTTCAGAACTGTGAAATGATAAGTTTTTACTGTTTTAAGCCACAGTTTTGGTACTTTGTTAAAGTAGCCCTAGGAATCAAATATGGAATTTGGTACTGGAAAGGGGAGTACTGCTGGAACAAATGCCTAAAAATGTGAAAGTGGTCTTGGAATTGGGTAATGGCTAGAAGCTGGAAAATTTTTGAAGGACATGATAGAAAAAGCCCAGATTTCCTTGAACAAGAATATTGCTACAAACCTGAATGCTAAAGGTGCTTTTGGTGAGAACTCTGACGGATATGAAGGGCATGTTATTGGAGACTGGAAGAAAAGGATCTTCGTTACAACATGGCAGAGACATTGGCTTCATTTTGACCTACTGTTAAGTGGGAAGTAGAAATTTTAAGTGCTAAAACTGGATATTTCCCAAGGCAATTTTCAAACAATTTCCAAGGAAAGTGTGGCCTGATTTCTCCTTTCTGCTTATACTAACATGTAAGAGGAAAGAAATCACATGAGGAATTTTTAAGTAAAAAGGAACCATACTTGAACATTTGAACAATTCTCAGGTTACCCATATCGTAGAAAATGAGAAAGCATGCTCTGGATAGAATACCAAGGGTATGGCTAGACACATTTTGCTGGAGAGATGAGGCAATGTGACTCATCTTAGATCCATTCAACCATCTCTGCAGGCTTGGTCTGAAGAGGACAGAGACAGTGCAAAATGAAGAAAGGCTGTGAAACTTCTGGGATTCTCCAGGTAGGAAACAGGCTCATAGAGATACTCAGCTATAAATACAGGTTATTTGTCAAGAAAAGGGTAGAATTATAGTAAGAGTGGCTTGAGGCTAGTGGAGTGGCTGCTATCATCACTGGCCCAGAAGACACAGGCTCAGAAAGGGCAAGGCTTTGGGATGGGGCTACCATCAAGAGAAGAGAGGGCAGGGCTACCAAAGGAGAGAGCATCAAGCTACACAGAATTGTTCTCAGACATGGACAACTAAGGGAATTGGCCCTGCTAGGTTGCAAACTTGCTTTGGGCCAGTAACCCCTTCATTCTCTTTTGTTTTTACCCTTTTGGGATGGAAATGCCTATCTTATACCTATTATACCATTGTATTTTGGAAGCAAGTCACTTATTTTCTAGGTTTTTTACAGGTTCACAAATGGAGAGGAATTTTGCCCAAGGATAGACTATACTCAGGGTCTCGTCCATACCTGATTTAGATGATTTAAAGTATGAGATTTGGAACTTTTTCAGCTGATTACTTTTGGACTAAAATTTTAGACTTAGATTTAATGCTGAAATGGGTTGTGACTTTGAGGTATGCTGCAATGGGATGAATGTATAATATTTTGCATGTCAGAAGGATATACAATTTGGCAGGGGGCTGGAGGACAGACTGTTGTGGATTAAAATGTGTCTCAAAAGAGATTTTCAAGCCCTAACTTCTGGTACCTGTGTGTCTTAGTTTGTTTGTGCTGCTATAACAGAATGCCATAGACTGGGCAATTTGTAAAGAGCAGAAATTTATTTATTCACAGTTCTGGAGGCTGGTAAGTCCAAGATCAAAGTACCAGCAGGTTTAACTAACTGGCAAGGACTACACCTTGCTTCCAAAATGGGGCTTTGATGCTGCATCCTCTGGAAGGAGGAAACACCACGTCCTCACATGGCAGAAGGTAGAAGGACAAAAAAATAAGAGAGAAACTCCCTCCATCAAGCTCTTTTATAAGGACACTTGATACCATTTATGAGAACAGAGTCCTTATGATTCAGTCACCTCACAAAAGCCATATTTCCCAATGCTGTTGCATTGGGGACAAAGTCTCAACCTGAATTTTGGACTTGACAGAAACATACAAACCATAGTACTATGAATGTGACCTTATTTGAAATTAAGGTCTTTGCATATAATCAAGTCAAGATAAGGTCTGAGTTAGGATAAGGCTTTATCCATGACTGTATACTTATATAAATAGGAAAATTTGGACACAGACAGGGAAAGAATGCCAGGTTGCAACTGAAGTGGACTTTGGAGTGTTGTATTTGCAAGCCAAAGAACACCGAGGATTGCCAGCAACTGCCAGAGAATGAAACAGATTCTCCCTCAGTGCCTCCAGGAAGAATCAATCCTGCTAACAGTTTGATTTTGGTCTTCTAACATCAAGAGCTGTGATACAATACATTTCTGTTGTTTTAAGCCACCCAGTTTCTGGTACTTTGTTATGGCAGCCCTAGGAAATTAATATAATTTTCTTCAATATACTCAGAAGAAGACAGTAAGTATACTGCTAGTATATTGAGAGTCTTATGTTAAATTTTCTGATTACAACATTCTTAAAACACTAACCTAAGTGTTTATTAGAATTCAGTTTGCCTATTGTGTTTTTGGAACACCCTAGCCTTAACTGGTGAATGTCCTGTACCCTATGGATTAAATGTTTCGAGAGAAATTTGGAGCTATTGCCAAGATCTCTTCATGTCCAAATAACAGAAGGGTGAGAACAATTTAGCATCTTTCACTGGTTATGAATACTCTTGAAGGAAAAAGAAGCTCATCAGATGTGTCTCTTCCTTTGAAATAAATGAGTTAAGGAGCACCAAAGATCAGAGCACTAGATTGCATTTAAAGTACACACTAAGTAGCCAGCCTGCCCATCCTACGTTTTCTTTTTTGTAAACTGCCACCCACACTGACAGCCTCAAATAATAGGGTTAGACACTGTTTCCATGATTCTATCATGTTTTATCAACCCTGACCCTATTGGATGAAACTAAGGTTTGGACCTCTGGCCTATGAA
This sequence comes from Cacajao melanocephalus, assembly GCA_963573385.1. Classification (NCBI taxonomy): domain Eukaryota; kingdom Metazoa; phylum Chordata; class Mammalia; order Primates; family Pitheciidae; genus Cacajao; species Cacajao melanocephalus. The sequence continues at coordinate 17,873 of CAUYLG010070153.1, forward strand.
ACAAATTCTCTCTCAGGATTCTAAACGAAGACACACTGAACCAGGCCCATTAGTCCCACAGACAGTTGTTTTTGGATAAACATAGAAATTGACCCTTCTGCTGTTAAAGCTGGAAACTTGTATTTGCTCTATGAGTTCCTTCCTCAAGAGAGGACCTCCATGCCTCTCAAAAAAGTATCTAGGAACCGAAACTTACCAGATGCCACCTTGCCTCTCCCTAGCTTTTGCTTTGTTACATATTGTTACATTTCTTCCCTGCTATCTAAACTCCTAGTTTTAGTCAGTCATGGAAATGGATTTGAGACTGAGCTCCCATCTCCTCGGCTGCGGCACCCGATTAAAGTCTTCTTCCTTGGCAATACTCGTTATCTCAGTGACTGGCTTTCTGTGTAGCAAGCAGCAGGATCTAGACTGAACACTAGGTGTTTCAGTAACAGTATCAACTGGGAAACAGTTGGATATAGCCTCAGGTCTAGATGGTCCCGTAATCTTAAAAGCTAGAGCAATGTATACTGATGACCAATGAGATTGCATCTGTGACAAAGGGCAGGAGACTTGTGAACATGGAGGGGTTGAATAGGGAAGTTCCTTGTTCCTTGTTTTCTGCTGGCACTCCTGCACCCATGTCTGATTGTTCTTGATGTTTAGTTGTAGTTTCTGTCTTTGTAAACCGCAACCCACACTGACAGTCTCAGATAATAGACTTAGACCCTACTTTCTGTGAAATATCTGTTTCTTTATAATAAAACACCCTTACACTATTTTGAGTAGAATTTCAATTTATTTTAATCAGATATCTCATTTCCTTGATGCATAGATATGCTTCCCTAATGCAATTCAAGAAAGTTTGAAATAATGTTGTTTTTAAGAAATGACTTTGGCTGGGCTCAGTGGCTCATGCCTGTAATCCCAGCACTTTGGGAGCCCGAGGCAGGTGGATCACTAGGTCAGGAGATGGAGACCATCCTGGCTAACACGATGAAACACTGCCTCTACCGAAAATACAAAAAATTAGCCAGGTGTGGTGGTATGCACCTATAATCCCAGCTACTTGGGAGGCTGAGATGGGAGAATCGCTTGTACCAGGAGGTGGAGGTTGCAGTGAGCCGAGATGGCACCACTGTACTCCAGCCTGGGTGGCAGAGCAAGACTCTGTCTCAAAAAAGAAGAAGAAAAAAAGCCAAAAAAGCAAATGAGCACCACTATAAATGGCCTTCTAGTGGTCCCTCGACTCTTGCCCAGTCTGAGCTGGCCGAGAGTAGAAGGAACAGTGTAAGAGGATATGAGGAGAGCCACTGCCCAAGGAAACAGGCTCCACTTAGCTGCTAAGCCCTGTGAGAACAACATCGCCAAAGGGAGATGTGAAGCACAACAGTACTCCTTACAGCCTAGAGCCTAACACAAAATGTGTTATATTATTTGCAACTTGTCCACCTCAGGATGAGAAATCACTGAAGGAGGATAGGGATATTTCTCTTATTAATTTAAAAGTGTAAGTTTAGAGATGATTATTCTTCAGTTATCTTCCCTGAGAATAGAGCAGCATTGGCCTTCTAGGGAAACTGATATAGTTTAAGGGTGAAAAACACTGAGTGGTAACTTAAGTCACTCAACAAGACTAAGTTCCTACATGCAAGAGGCAGTAGAATTGACTAAATTTTATGAGATCCTCTATTTCTTCATAAATGCAAATGAAGAACTAATGCATTAATCCATGCATGGTGGGGTTGCTCCCATACAGACATACAAGGTGATTATATTATTGAAAATACATCATCACTATGTTGAACAGGGGTCAAGAGGACCCTTAGACTCATCAAAAGTCTAAATCAAACACCAAGAATAAGGGATTGTTCTAGTACTAGCACTTGAAAGATGAGATGAGACACCATGTAGAAACTCAGGATTCAGGAATTCATAATTCCATTGTCTACTGGGATAAGAACAACTTGAAATAAAAGTAAAGTAAAATTATGATTTTCTGTTTTAACCAAAAATCCGTTCATTTTCTTGCCTCTGGTCCCATAATATTGATTAAGCATACAGTTCTCTTGGAAATTTGAGCCCTGGGTTGGGATCAGTTCAGAGGGGCATAGTATCTGTCTGCTTTGTCACTCTTTCAGAAGAAGCAATGCTTACTTTCTGCTTTTTTTCCTAGAAAGAGAAAAACAAACCCTTCACCAAAGTCCTCTTTAGTTTTTTACATAAGATATTTGCTGAACACAACATAAATTCTGGTTTTTTGCTTTTTTTTTTTTTTTTTTTTTTTAATGAAGTCTCACTTTGTCACCCAAGCTGGAATGCAGTGGTGCAATCTCATCTCACTGCAACCTCCGCTTCCTGATTTGAAGCAATTCTGCTTCAGCCTCCCGAGTAACTGGGACTACAGGCACGTGCCACCATGCCCTGGCTAATTTTTGTATTTTCAGTAGAAACAGGGTTCCACCATGTTGGCCAGGCTGGTCTCAAACTCCTAACGTCAGGCAATCCACCTGCCTCAGCCTCCCAAAGTGCTGAGATTACAGGCATCAGCTACTGCACTCAGCCTATTCTGTTTTTCAAGGAGAACCCCATCCAAAGATGTTAGGAGATAAACATGCATAAATGCTTTTCCGCAATGACAGTCAGAGAACAAACCTGAAAATGAAATGGTTCTATGGATCTCTACATTTGAGTCTTTGCAGAGTAAAAGCTCTAAATACAACAAGTAACTTTTTCACATCAAATAGGTATTCATTAGCCACTTGCAATTAGTAGTAGTATTTGACATTTTCCTGCTATGGCTCCATCTTATGAGAAGAGCATTCATTTTTCAGTTGCTTCATCAGAATAAGAGAGAGGAAAGAATTAAAGAAGTAGAGAGATGTTTCCTTACCTTCACATACCGTGGCTTTTGATCCTCCAAATCAAAACCATCATCCAGATAACCATATTAAACAAAAAAAGTTTTTTCTTTTTTTTGAAGAAAAAAATCAAATAAAAAGAAAGAGCCTTCGGGAATAAACAGCAAGCTTTATATTAAATATTTACTTTATAAAATTAGCAGAAAAATGAAATTACAAAAAGTAAAGATAGACTACCTGGCCTTTTATATTTTTTTCCTAATACATCAAATTAATGTATCTTTCAAATTAAATTATGTCTGTGAGTTCTACTGTTTAACTATTGTTCTGAAAACATAAATCTTTCTGAAATGAAATAAAAGTAGGTTGGAAAATTTCAATTGCTCAAATGGTGAAAAAGAAAAACATCAATGGAATGTAAATGAAAATTAACAACCCACAACTCTTAATGCAGGATAACATTTAAAATTTAACTAATCCCCAAATAGCTTTCACAGTCATGATACCTACATATATTAGAATGACAGCACCTGATCTTACATTAAAATGCATTACCAAAATCCTGATATTTTGAAAAGAAAAAAAAAAGACTGATGTTTATCCCTTACAGTTCACACAAAATTCATAATAATCATGTTGGTATGTGAAACATCCCAGAAGAATTAATTGTCCTTTATATTTTAGTTTGGATTTCAATGATCTTGACATGCACATATATCAGTCACAAGCCAATTTTTTACTCTATCAAATGCTCATTTCAGATTCTTCATCTATTTTAAGAAGTCAATTTTTTAAAATTACAATCTCAGTTTTGTTAAATTAAACCCTTTGAAAAGGAGCGGCAAGTCCCTATACATACCATTTTCTTTATGCTCTATGAAGACTACAGAATAAAGTTAATTCTATTTCTACAGTAAGCAAACATCAAATGAGATTTTCTATTGTTCTTTCTTTACAATGAATTTTAATCTTCCCTGCTTCTGTTAGAATCATGAAAGAATATGAGTGACTCTTTTAGGTCATTTCTGCAGGACCAAAAGTAAAGAGGCAGGCTAAGAATGCTGAGAACTCAGGAGGTCTATTGCATTGGTGTCCACTGGGGTCACAGCAGTTGTCTGTCTACTCCCTATACTGTCACCCCAAAGGCTTAGTGACAGCAACCTTGTGAATGAGGTTCTCTTTCATTTGCTTTACCCCTTTTCAGCCTAAATCATATTCTAGCAACTTATACCCAGGATAGTTATTTTGACTGAAATAATCTATAGCTTACCAAGGACATGCTCTTTTGTTTTGTTGGGTTTTCTTTGAAACAGAGTCTCACTCTATTACCCAGGCTGGAGTGCAGTGGTGTGATCTCAGCTCACGGCAACCTCTGCCTCCTGGGTTCAAGCAATTGTCTTGTCTTAGCCCTCCCAAGTAGCTGGGGTTACAGGCACGTACCACCACACCCACCTAAGTTTTGTATTTTTAGTAGAGATGAGGTTTCACTTTGTTGGCCAGGCTGGTCTCAACTCCTGACCTCAAGTGGTTCACGCACTTCAACCCTCTAAAGTGCCAAGATTACAGGCATGAGCCACTGAGCCTGGCCGACTCGCTTATTTTTTAAATTAAGGCAGTTTTGATTCACAAAATCAATTTAGAGCTCACCTTTAAAAAGATGTTGACACACACTTGAAGATTTAAAAAATTATAATTATGATCAAGTCTTAATTATTTTAAGAAACAACTGAAAGTCTTAATAGTAATAAAATTTTTATTTGGTGTTCCTAATTCAAGTTCATTTGCCTAGAATTTTCTGGAGGCCTGGTCTAGACCACTACAATATGGATACTGAAAGTAGTACCTAAACTACTTAGAAATTAGGTATGGCCATATGCATACAAAATCTGATTTTGCATCCTTGGTCAGTGTTCCTATATCCTGGAAGAGAAAGTAAACTTGAAGTCTTCCGTGTATGTAATTTGAATGTTGCTTTTGTTCCTAAATCATTAGTAACTAAGGAAAGACAATGCATTACATATGTACAAATATAATCATGATCAGTTCAAACAACATCTCTGCCTATTTTACATTTTTATTTTATTTCCAGAACTCATGTATTGGAAATATCTATTGTGGAGGCAAGAGGTGCAACAGCAAACAAGACAGATGAATACCCTACGATCTCAAAGTTAGAGTCTGGAGTGGAGACATTGGTAATAAACAAGCAAAAGCAAAAATAACGTCATTTTAGAAAGTGATCAGTGCTGTTAACAAAATAAAGCACAGGGACATGCTGGAGAGTGAAGGGGTAAGAGCAAGCTAGCGGGTTGATGAAGCCATCAAAAACAGCTCTCAAAGGAGATGGCATTGAACCGAGACTGAATAATGGGAAGTCGGCACACATGGATTCAAAGTGTTCTAGGCAGAGAGAACAGGAAGTACCATCCTAAGGTGGAATGAATTTGGCACATTTAAGGAAGAGAAAGCAGCTTAGAAGGACTGGATATGGTGAGGGAGGGAGAGAACAGAAAGGAATGGCATTAGAAACACAGCAGGGACAGAGAATGTATGGTCATGTAAGCCGTTGCGAGGATCAGGATTTTATTCTAAGTATAAAGAGAAGCCACTGAAGAAATATGACCAAGGAGATTACATGATCTGATTTTGTTTTTTAAATTTCATGTTGACTTCTGAGACCAGAGTGATAATTCAGCATCAGGATGTCTGCTCCAGTGAGCTGAGTGCTAAAGGGAACTGGAACTTCTCTGGACTGAGGTGACCTAAGTCTAGCTCTGCCAAGTAGACTGTGTGAGGGTCCCTCCTTCATTATGGGTGAGGTTGGCAGTAGCCTGCTTTCCAGGCCAGGGAGAGGTTTCAGCCCCACTCTCCCTGACACCTGGAGCCATGTCATTTCATGAAATAAAGTACCAACAATTGAAGGAAATGTACCCATTGTATAGGCTATAACAGAAGTTCTGGACTATAACAGAAGTTCAACTTTAACAGGCAGCTACAAAATGCTGAAGAAACCCAGTGTGTACAGAGCAGAAAGATAATAAATGCTGGTTTATAGCATCCAGCAACCAAACAAAGTAGCAAGTCTATTTATACTGAATATCAATGTAAAACATAATGGAGTGTTGCCTAGCAAAGGGGAAAAATGCTTTGTCCCATACAATATTTCTGATTGTCGTTTGGTGAGAACATAAAATGATTGATATCTCCTAATGAGTATTGTTTCAAAGGCACATTTTTATGGGCTTTAGTCCTGTAAATAATCTTTGTAATGATCGCGAATTCTCAACAAGCTGAGGCAGGAAAGGAAAACAGATCTCTCATGAAATAAGTCTATAGAGGCCAATGTCGAGGAGGGGAAAAGAAAAATAGTAATTACTATATGGGTCAGGCTTTTATCATAGCTGTATCATTTCACCCATATAAAAGCCTACCAGTGAAAGGCACTATCATTTTAATAAAGATGAAGAAACGGAGTCTCAGAGACATTAGGAGCTTGCCCATTATCATGAAACAAGTCGGCATCAGAGCTGTCTCTATAGTCATAGCTAAACCTGAGTACAGACCCTGAGTTTTTTCCATTGCACCAAGCAAGTTTAAAGCCAACAATAAAGTATTTGGATATTACATTCAGAAGGAAAGAAGCCAACGGATCTCTGGGAAAGCCACATACAAAATAACCTATGTGTCCTTCCCAGCGACCTTCCATTTCCAACACTGCTGACCCTTGCTGCTATCAAGGTCTCAAGACAGGACCACTAGGAAGGAGGCAATTTGTATATTTGCCTTTCAGCCTTCTTATTGGATCTTTTTTCTACCCGGCAATGCTTTCAGTTTCCTTTATTCTCATGGCTTTTTGACCCACACAATTATCAGCCTCTGCTCCCAAATTCTTCATTCACCTTAGAGTGAAAATGACTTAAGCAGACAAATCTAAAAGATATTCATGTTTTGAGGATAAGATAGTTAAGTTGTTAAAATTAATCACTTTTTTTTTTCAGAAATCAATCAGTAGATGGGGGAGCTTTAAGAGAACAAAGGCCTGTCTTGGTCCTCAAGTCGATCTTCACAGAAGGTATTCTAGTGTGCCTGACAAATTCACGTCCAATAATTGCTGCATCAAAGCCTACCCACCTTATCTCCTTCTTTCTTCCCTCCAGACAGACTTTCCAAACATGCTTTGTCCTTTTCCATTTCTGCAGGTTGGCCGCTGCCATGCACCCCACCTGAAACTCATTTCTTTCTTTTATCCAAACCCTACTCACCCTTACAACAGCTCTTGTTCATGGCCAGCATATTTTTAAACAATCATTTTTACTAGCATTAAATGTAGGTTCAGTGTCAAAACTTTTAAAATTCAGAATCATTTAAAGAAGAAAATTTTAAAATCAAGATGCTTCTATTGCAGAGAGAACCATTTTTAATAAGTTTTACCTTTCCTTAAGCAGGTAAAGATCTGATCGTTCCAACTCTCTCTCAATCTCCCCCTTCCCCCACTCCTTTGAATTCCTGCAGTTTATTTGCTGCAACATTTAGTTACCCAGACACTTACTTAATGACGCCTTTAATAAATGCTTGTTAAGCCCACTTACTCTACATCAGCATCATGCTAGATACCAGTATGTTAAACAAGACAGATATAATTTCTGCCTGCATGAATTTTATAATTTAGTGTCTATAATTGAGACATAATGTATATAACTTCCTAATGTAATAACCTGTGCACTTTATAAGTGAATACTGCCTCCCAAGCGAACTGAACATCCCTGGGGCCAGAAAACACATAATGCAGTGTAATCAAACACTTAGCCAGTACTTATTACAATGCCCAGAGGATACACAAAGGCATAAAACCGGCCTTATGTCTTCTTATCAAAAACTCACTTTATACACATTCATATAAAAAAGGGTTTTGATTATATAGAAAAGAGCCTTATCAATCAGACACATTTATGAACATTCTGTTCTATTCCCTACTAGTTCATTTTGATTTAAAATGTATAATAACATAGTCAAATTTTTGTTTCAAAAAAGCACTAGATCATGTGTCAAGTGTCCTGGTTTCCACTTCTTAAGTTCCTTTACCTTCAGGTGCCTTGGTCTCTTCACATACAAAGAAGAGCTGACATTATCCAGCATTCAGTGCTTGAATGGAAGATGTAAAGTAGGTATGACAAGTACTAGATTTATTGTGACACGTTTAGTTAGACTTTTTCCTAACAACTGAACACAGATAAATACACATTCCACATATGACTTTCAATCAAAAGCTATTCCTTGCAATTATGTATACAAATTAATGCTCAGTATAGAAATATATCATATCTTATAAAATTATCATATACAGCCAGGCACACAATGGCTCATGTAATCCCAGCATTTTGGGAGGCCAAGGCAGGAGGATCACTTGAGCCCAGGAGTTTGAGACCAGCCTGGGCAACATAGCAAGACCCTCTCTCTACAAAAAAATAGAAAATGTAATTAGCCATATGTGGTGGCTCATGCCTGTAATCCTAGTTACTTGGGAAGCTGAGTGGGTGGACCGCCTGAGTCCAGGGAGTCAAGGCTGCAGTGAGCCATCTTTTCACCACTGCATTCCAGCCCAGGCAACAGAGTGAGACTGTCTTAAAAAAAACTTATGACGTACAATGTTTAGCATCTCTTGGGCAAAAGTTTGATTACTTAGATCTTTTCTGTTCATCTGAAGTTATCAGCTTATTTCACAAACCAAAAAATAAATTCAATATTTCTATTAGAAAGAACATTCCTTCTTATGTTTTTCAGTAGTTTTCTTTTCCTTTGATGGCCTTTCAGTTTTTATTTTCTCTTTATTATATCTCTCCAGTAATTGTCATTTTCAACTATCCACGATCCTTTAAGTACCACAGAAATAGAAACCAAAACTAGACACATCTTTGCCTTTTCACTTTTACGGATGAGCTAATGAGCACAGATTAATGAGAATAAGAGGACCTTCCTACAGAAAAAGCAGGTATCAGGCCACAGATCTCAAACTTACATTTATTTTCATAAAACAAAATCCTTTTAGTTCTGATATCAGGCTTACTTCTGCCCCAGATCATTCTTCAGCCTTGACTCATCAATCTCCCTCACGTACAGTAAGTTTCTGCCGTACTGAACCGTGGTTTCATAAACCTCTACTGCATGTTCTTGCCCATGGTGACCTTTCTGCAAAAATTCCATTTCAGTCTGACCTCTCTTGTTTACATTGCTCCTTCTCATTCTTCAGAACTCAGCTCAGGCATCACCTCCTCTGAGAAATGATTCTTTTTTTTTTTTCTTTTTTGAAATAGAGTCTTGCTCTGTCTCCAGGCTGAAGTGCAGCAGCACTATCTCTACTCACTGCAACCTCCACTTCCTGGGTTCAAGTGATTCTCCTGCCTCAGCCTCCTGAGTAACTGGAACTACAGGCACCAACCACCATGCCCAGCTAATTTTTGTATTTTTAGTAGAGATGGGGTTTCACCATGTTGGCCAGGATGGTCTCAATCTCTTGACCCCGTGATCCACCTGCCTCGGCCTCCCAAAGTGCTGAGATTACAGGTGTGAGCCACCGCACCCGGCCAAGAAATGATTCTTCATACCACCCCTACCCAAGTGTGCATTAGGATCTCCTCCTACAGCCCTTGTGCAAATATCTATAATTGTCTTTCTTTTTTTGTGTTTCTCACATTGAACAATAAGCTCTTTGAAGGTAAAAACCATCTCTTAATCATTTTTCTTATCTCAACAAGAAAGCCCACAGTAGGTGCACAAGAAATGCTCATTGTTGAGTGAATAAATGTGTCAATAGTGAATAAAAAAAAATCTTTGTGTCAGAGCTATGAAAAAAGAACTTAAGAGAACAAACCAAAGAAAGGATCTCAGAATCTTTCTTCCCTCATAGTATATTCTCCAAATCAATTTATTTCAGCAAATCTATTACACTGTGGGCTTCCGGAGAGCAGAAATTCAACCCTTCATTTGTAATTTCTTCTGATGGCCCACATGGAATAAAGAGCTTAAAAATGTTTTTTGGCTGGGTAAGGTGGCTCGTGCCTGTAATCACAGTACTTTGGGAGGCCGAGGCAGGTGGATCACCTGAGGTAAGGAATTCAAGACCAGCCTGGCCAACATGGTGAAACCCTATCTCTACCAAAAATACAAAAATTAGCTGGACATGGTGGTGTGTGCCTGCAGTCCCAGCTACTTGGGAGGCTGAGGCGGGAGAATCGCTTGAACCCAGGAGGCGGAGGTTGCAGTGAGCCAAGCTCGCACCACTGCACTCCAGCCTGAGCGACGAGAGTGAAACTCTGCCTTAAAAAAAAAAAATGTATTTTGATGGAAATTACTTCCATTTAGGTCCCCTTTCCACCATGGACATTTCAAATCACTTATATTGTAGGCTTTGAACCATGTATATAAGGCTACCTAGAAGTTAACCTGAGGTAGGAGGATAATTTATCTAAATACTCCCTGCAAATTTGATGCAAGTGCCTCAAGACCACACTTGCAGAAACACAAACATAGATCTTTAAAACAGATGGATCTTCATGGAGCTTTCAGTCCATCCTTTTCATTTCATTGATGAGGCCAGTGAGATATAAAGCTTAGGTGAGTTGTCAAAACTGCAGCAAGCTGGTTAGAGGGCTCATGCAGAAGTATCCAGCGGATTAGCAGTTTTCCCCAATCTATTTGTGAGCAGGTCCCTGAAGATATCTCAAGCCAGGAACCCTGAAAGCTTTTTAATTTCCCTGCTGGATCTTTATGCATTGGTTTGTTAAAAATCCTGGTTTTCCTCCCAATATTTTCCAAATTAAACATTCAGAGAAGAATTAATAATAATAATTTAGATGAAGACTGGGTCTTAAGTATCAATAACATTAGATGATACTTGAACGTGATGAGTTGTTTGGCAATATTAAGTGGTATACATGAGAAGGGTCCACAGAGAGGCTCTAGGAGCATTCGAGGAGCATTAGTAGCACCTGCCGTTCTTAGAGGGACTGCAGAAAACAAAACAGGGGTCCAAAGCATCTGAAGCTTATTTTATTATGAGAGAGTGATATCAAGGCATTACTATTTTAATTATTGCTTCATTGATGCTAAATAACAACCCATCCCAAAACTCAGTGGAATATGACAAGCTTTTGTTTCCACGCTCATGAGTCTGTAGGTTGACTATAAATCAGCTGGTCTAGGCTGGGAGCAGCTGAGCAATTCTGTTTCAGGCTACAGATTTAGCTGGGCTTGCTCCTCAACGTAGGTTGAGTTCACATCTGAGGGTGGGTGTGTGTGTGTGTGTGTGTGTGTGTGTGTGTGTGTGTGTGTAAATTCTGGAACCTAAGCTGAAGAAGAAGCGGATACCTAGAAGCAGCTCATCTCATCATGATGGCAAAAACCAAGTTCTACGACACATGTCTTTGCCCACTTTATGTCTACAAATATCCCTTGCCCAGGTCAAGTCTCATGGCCCAGCCAAAAATCAGTGAAAGGGGAAGTATACTCTACCCACAGAAGGATACAGAAGACAGTGAATATTTGCTGATCAGGAGGCTATACTATACAGAACTACAAACCTGGCTTAAAATTTGAATCCCTCTACCCAATATTTGGAACGAAGTACGTTATTTACTAGAAACCTCACATAAACATATTTAAATATTATCACTTGCCTTCCTCTTTTATTCAACAATATAGGGAGATAAAGGCAGGTTATGGCAAAGAGGACATTAGGAACTCAACTGATCTATTCTGTTACTAATAATCAAATACCTTGGTAAACCCAAAATAGTACTCAGCCAAGTTCAGACAGCCCATATAGGTCATCCTAAAATTGTACCTGGGTGAAAGTTTTGGAGGAAATACTATTTATACATGTAACAAGGGGATGGAAATAGGGGTATCACGTTTATTCTAATATGTTTTGGTTCTAGCCAGCCAATGGTAGAAAAGTCTATTTTTTGCCCTTTTCTCATTTTAGTCCAATATCTCATCTCAGCCTGGCTCTCATCATTCCACCAGGCCTATCTGCTGTCTTTGACTATGAGATTATGTATGGGATTATCATATTTTATTATTAAAACTGATTTCTAATATATTACTAAATATTAGCACTATCAATGACGTTCAGATTAGGAAGTATTGAGTTGCCACATTTCTTTTTAAAGTATATAATTAAATATTTGTCGGAGAGAGATCTAAGATGGCCGATTAACAACAGCTCAGGATTGTAGCTCCCAGTGACAGCGAAGAGAGCGAGTGGACGTCGCACTTTCAGACGAATTTTTGTTGCCCACAGACTGGGAGATTCCCGGCGGAGGAGCCACACGGGTTGCCAGCGCGACTTTTTTGGCCGGTGCGGCTGTTTTGCCGGTGCCCCGGCAGGGCGCTTCTCAGTGCGGAGTATATGGGACTGGGTACCCTTTGAGTCTGGCTCAGCTAGTCCCATCCCCACAAGGAGAACAGCAATTGGAAGTGCTGAGGACTGAGAGTTTCACAGTAAGCACAGCCAAATCTGGGAAGGTCCAGCTCTGCAGGGAAGGGGTGTCCGCCAAAGGAAAACTAAGAAACAGAAAAAAACTTCATCACCAACAAGCCGGACATTCACTCAGACCCAATCTGAAAGTCGGCAATTACAAAGATGACAGGTGGATAAATCCACAAAAATGGGAAGAAACCAGTGCAAAAAGGTTGAGAACACCCGAAATCAGAATGCCTCTCCTCCTACAGGGGATCGCAGCTCCTCATCAGCAAGAGAGCAAGGCCTGACAGAGAATGAGTGCGATGAACTGACAGAATCAGGCTTCAGAAGGTGGATAATAAGAAACTTCTGTGAGCTAAAAGAACATGTACTAA
>CAUYLG010070154.1:0-29869 GCA_963573385.1 Cacajao melanocephalus
AATTAGTTCAACCATTGTGGAAGACAGTGTGGCAATTCCTCAAGGACCTAGAAATAGAAATTCCATTTGACCCAGCAATCCCATTACTGGGTATATATCCAAAGGATTATAAATCATTCTATTATAAAGACACATGCACACGTATGCTCACTGCAGCACTGTTTACAATAGCAAAGACCTGGAACCAACCCAAATGCCCATCAATGATAGAGTGGACAGAGAAAATGTGGTGGCACATATACACCATGGAATACTATGCAGCTGTAAAAAATGATGAGTGTGTGTCCTTTGTAGGAACATGGATGAACCTGGAAACCATCATTCTCAGCAAACTGACACAAGAACAGAAAATCAAACACTGCATGTTCTCAGTCATAGGTGGGTGTTGAACAATGAAAACACATGGACACAGGGAGGAGAGCATCACATCCTGGGGTCTGGTGGTGGGGACTAGGGGAGGGACAGTGGGGCGTAGGGAGTTGGGTAGGGATAACATGGGGCAAAATGCCAGCTATAGGTGATGGGGATGGAGGCAGCAAACCACAGTGCCATGTATGTACCTATGCAACAGTCCTGCATGTTCTTCACATGTACCCCAGAACCTAAAGTACAATAAAATACATTTTAAAAGATTAATTAATTAATTTAGAAAAAAAGAAAGTGACTGAAAGACACAGAGAAGGGAATCTTGGAAGGTCCATTGGCCAGAGGGCTCCCTAGACCCACAAACCCAAAGTGCAGAAAACCAAAAGACCCTGAAATCTTCTGTAACTCACTTAGGGTTGTAATCCTCCACAAAAAACAGCTTCTATCCCCCATGTCTGTACCTGGAAATACTTGGTAAAGAACAAGAATATTCCAGGGAGGGATGTGGTGCCACTGCCTTCCAGCCACTCTCTACTCCATTCTTTTGGGCATTTTCCTGAGTATCCCTTCTCCTTTCATACCTTCATTCATTGTGTGAGCCCTGGACTTTTCACAAAGAAGTTCAGGAGCAATTAGGAGTGCTGCGTTAGTGTTTGCCTTGTAGGAGTAACTCAAATTGAGTCTCAGAAACGTGCTGTTCCTATGTTTTCAAAGCTACTTATATTGCCTATTGCCGTCCGCCTATTCTTAACACTAGAAGGAAGAAAGGTCAGCTTATTCAGAAGGTCACCAAGCCCTGAGACTCAGTCTTTCTACCTCGGGACCCCTTACTGTAATCACCAACTCATTCTATCCTTATTTCTTCCCTAGACCTAACTGGATACGTTTCAAAAGTCCCACTATTTTTCTGGAACAGATCCCTAAGAACGTGTTATTGTATGCTTATTCAGATCACTTCCGGTGCCATTAAAACCAGGCTGGAGGAAGCAGAGTCCACTGAGCAGATGATCAATGTGGCTCGTGAGAAGTATCGTCCAGTGGCCACTCGAGGCTCTGTGATGTACTTTGTCATTGCAAGCCTCTCAGAAATAGATCCTATGTACCAGTACTCATTAAAATACTTTAAACAGGTAAGTGTTTTCTTGTTGTTAATGAAAGTCATCCATCTCTTTGGCTTCCATTACACCTGTTGAATTACTTCTTGCCTCACACAAGCCATGGATCTAGTTATCAGGTAAAATCTTCCAGGTGCACGAATGGTTCAACAGTGGTTCCAGCTAGGTGCAATGGCTTATACCTGTAATCCCAGCACTTTGGGAGGCCAAGGTGGGTGGATCACCTAAGAGCAGAAGTTCAAGACCACCCCGGCCAACATGGGGAAAACCCATCTCTACTAAAAATACAAAAATTAGCCAGGTATTGTGGCATGTGCCTGTAATCCCAGCTACTCAGGAGGCTGGGGCAGGAGAATTGCTTGAACCCAGCAGGCGGAGGTTGCAGTGAGTGAAGATCATGCCACTGCACTCCAGCCTAGGCAACAGAGAGTGACTCTGTCTCCAAAAAAAAAAAAAAAGAGTGGTTCCACCAGCCCTTCCAAAGATTCAGTTTTTAGAATAGAGTTATTGATTATTTTATACATATGTACATATAAAATTTAGAATATTTTTAAAGATTCGATTGCCTGATATGCACAGAACACTCTGGAGAGGAAGAGAAGAAGGCTGCTTTACAAGTTTCATTTGCTTCTAACTTCCTCAACTAACTAGCATGCTTGTTTTCCTTCAGGCCTGCCTTTCTCTCTTTTTTAAGAGTCACAGCTCAGTGCCATTTCTTTAGACATCCTCTGCATAATCTAGATTCCTTTCCACTGTTAGTGTTTCTGCTGTATCTCAAGTCTGAACAGCATCAACCTTAACCAAATTGGTTTATGTATCTTTTATTTCCCGAACGTTTTATGCAACAGCCTGTCCCTCTTCCTTCCCTGCACCCGCCTTTGATTTAGAGGGATCTTTCCTTTGTTCCTGTCCTACTTTCACCATATGACTATGAGACTCTTGTTTTATTTCAGTCTCTCTTCTTTAGCTCATATACACAGTTGAATTTCATCTGCTGTCTCATGAGTAGGATGTTTTCACCCCTTATCCTCTTTGTAGCAGCATTCTTTTTTCTCCCAAAAGCAAATTCAATGCCACAAAGCTTCAGCAGGCAATGTCAATTTTGCTAAAGCCTCCCAGGGGAGACAGACAGTTTGCATTACTCACTACACAGCAAGACTTACCAAGCATCTGCATCAGAGGTTCTCTCCAGAGGTTCACTCCAGAGGTTCTCTCAGGTGCCAGTGGCCTCCTATCAGCCCACCCCACCATAGCCTCCCTGGCTCAGTCTCTTGGCAGTGCTGTCTCCTTTTCTGGGCAGAGCAGTTTAACTTACTTTCACTTTTCTGTTCATCCATTCTCATACCCTACCCATGACACAACTCAGCCAACAAAGGCCTTTCCCTCCATACATGCCACTCAGTAGAAAACAGTGGAGACTTGTGAACATAATGGTCTTTCCCTGCAACACATCTTTGTTTCCTGTTACGTACCCCTGGATAGTCAATGCTGGCTCACACACCTGGAAGCCAGGCCAGCCTAGGCCTAGTGTTTTCAAAACACTGTTCCACAGATCTAGGTCCTAAATGAATTTTCACAGATATTTCCCATCAACACAATTCAGACTCTATAGCCTGGAATTCAAAGCCGCATCTAGCCTGTCCCTGTTTCATCTCTCCAGTCACCTTTCTCTTGACTCCTCTGCAATAGCCAAATTGATCTATTTACATTCCCAAGATTAACTGGATGCTTTTGTGTTTCTGACACTCCCTCTGTTTAGAATACCCTTCCTCCCAACCTAAATGCCACCTTCTCGAGCAAAGCCTGCTGCTGGGGCTGCAAACATATGGAGGCTGACTGGAATGGACATCCAAAATGGCTGGCTTACATGGCTGGGCTGTCACCCATGGCACCTGCAGTGGCCTCTCCATGTGGCTTGGGCTTCTCACTACAGGGCAACTGGGTTCCAAGAGGGCCTCTCCCCAAAGCAAACATCCAAAGAAACCAAGATGGAAGCTCCAGGGCTTCTTCTGACCTAACCTTGAAGTTCATGCATCATCAATTCTGCTACAGACTGTTAGTCAATCAAATCACTAGGATAGTCCAAGTTTGAAAGAAGGGATTTAGACACTACCTCTCAATGGGAGGAGTAGTAGCAAACAGTTTCAGCAGTCTTTATCCAAAACATTTTATATGCTTCATATGGCATCATGTTACCCCACATTGTCTTGGGTGGTTGCCTTTTCTCTCCTGCTGGAATCCGAACTCCCAGGAAGCAAAAATGAAGCCTCACCCATCCCATATCCCCAGTGGTGTTTAGCACCACATAACACTCATGAGTGTTTCATGAAGAGTCTGTTTTGATCTCTGCATATAACTTTCCAATAATTATTGAATTTGCAATATTCAAACAATTTTTATGACATTAGACCAAGCTTGGTTTTTCCTCTAGAGCTCTTATTTAGTACCCTTGATAATAGTTGGAGGTCCAGGAGCAATTTCCATTTCTAGGAGAGAATGGAAATGAGGAATTGAAATGGAAATGAGCTGTGGATCCTGAGACTGCAACCACATGACCCTCAGGACCCTGGTGGGTCTTCCCCCGAGTTTCTGGTGCAAGATCCCCTTGCCCCATGACTTCCATGTTCATTTTAGCAGCTTTTAAAAGCCATCTGTGCTGGGTTCAAACCTCAATTCCTAGAGACAAGAGTTTGGGTTCTCATATCTCTGCTCCCTTCCTTTAGTTAACAGGTACTAACCCAAGCAAAATAAGGATTACTAAATTCTTTAATGAGACCTAAATGACTTTTTGATAATACTTTTCTTATCCTGAGTGTTCTGGAATTTATGCTTTTCAGGGTTTTAAAATCTCCTTCAAGAAATAGAAGTGAAGATATCCTAAAATATCTTGAGCTGAAAGTAAAAGTGATATGGAATGAATCATCAAAGCTCTGGAGTTTTACAGATTAGAAGGGAAACCAGAAATCCAAAACATATTTGTAGGTGACAGCCTTGGCCAGGATACCCTCTACCAAACCCATTTCACAGTGAAATTCTTCAGGGAATTTTGAGATTTATCGTGTTTTATATTGGTACCATATTTATGACATATTCACTGGGCTTTAACCTCTGTGCTTCTTATCAGGTTGTTAAAGAAGGCTGAATTCTCTTTTCTCCTGAATGTGTTAAAACAAAAATCTATTACCTTTGTCAACCAAACTTTCAGGAGAATTAACAAGGACTTTACAATAATTGTAGGCTTCCTCTAAGCCCTTTTGACTTGGGGGAATGGAGACCTATTTTGGTGAGGAGACTGATACAATCAGGCCATATTCCATTTGGGCTCCATCCTATTCGTAGAAGGGGTGGGTGGGAAAGGCCTGCACAGCCTCAGCACAGTATTTTTAGGAATGAGTGGAGGACACTTCTTGGCTCTGATCTGCTTTGGTCCCTAGCAGGCTTCCAGCTACCAGTCTGTTTTTCCAGCTACCAGTCTGTTTACCTTTCATGGAATTACACATTCAGGTTCTGTTCAGCTTCCTCACACAGCTTGGGGCCTTTAGGAATTTTTTGATGTTCCTTCCACTCCACTTAGAAGTTGTGGAAAATGGGGAGGGCTACCTCAAGCCTAATGCTTCAATGCTACCATCTCTACTGCCTTCCCATATCTTAATAATATGGGGCACCTTTGGAATACTGATTCTCCTTTCAAAACTTCCAGGTAGGAAACAGAGTAGAAATCTCCTTTAAAATCAGTTTCTCTTACATTTCAAGGAAAATTCTAGCACATCGTTTCTACACGCTAAGAATTATCATGGGGAAGTGCTAGGAAATAAGCATGAGCTTACCTTGCTGTTACATCTCTCACCCCAAAATGGTTTGTCTAATCTGGGTTGAAGATGTGAAAAAATTGGTCCTGACAGCTCACCTTCACTTTCGAAAGTTTCATGTCTCACATCAAGATGACACTTTTAAATATTGTCAAGAGCTTGGCATTGGTCCATTTCTAAAAAATAGGAGGGAAAGGGGAGTGTAGAAAACAAATAGCACGTATCACTTTGGGATGAATTCTAGACTTTTTCATAGTACAGTAAGTCCTCACTTCATGTTTTGGATAGGTTCTTGGAAACTGTGACTTTGTTAAGCAAAATGACATATAATGAAATAAATTTTTTTGTCTTATCAATATAATAGCAAAATGACTTTGAACGTAAGGTTGTTCATAATTCAAAGACCTGCTGTGCATTCATTTCACTTAAAGTCTCAGTTTCCAAGAACCTATTGGCCACATTGAAGACTTACTGTATTCATCTCTCGTGCTACCATTTACTCACTGAATGCTAGCAAGGGAGATAGAGGGTTTTTTTTTTCTCCACAGAGAATGAATTAAATCAGAGACATTGATACAGATCTCTTTCACACAGTTGTTCAATACCACCATTGAAACGTCTGTAAAGACAGAAAATCTGCAACAGCGCCTGGACATACTGCTAGAACAAACTCTCCTAACTGCTTATGTCAATGTTTCAAGAGGACTTTTTGAACAACATAAACTCATCTATAGCTTTATGCTCTGTGTTGAGATCATGCGTCAGCAAGGAACTCTAACTGATGCTGAATGGAATTTCTTTCTCCGAGGTTCTGCAGGATTGGAAAAGGTACCTATTTCCCACTTAGATGATGATTGATATGGTTTGGCTGTGTCCCTACCCAAATCTCATTTTGAATTGTAGCTCCCATAATTCCCATGTGCTGTAGGAGGGATCTGGTGGGAGATAATTGAATCATGGGGGCAGTTTCTCCCATACTGTTCTCGTGGTAGTGACTTAGTCTCATGAGACCTGATGGTTTTATAAGGGGAAACTCCTTTAGCTTCATTTTCATTCTCTCTCATCTGCTGCCATGTAAGATGTGCCTTTCACCTTCTGCCATGATTGTGAGGCCTCCCTAGCCACCTGAAACTGTGAGTCCATTAAACCTCTTTTTCTTTATAAATTACCCAGTCTCAGGTATATCTTCATTAGCAGCACGAAAACAGACCGATGCAATGATTGTTAGTCTAGATAGAGCCTACAAGCACCTACAAGTGCTCTGTGGTGACTCTGGTGGCTGAAGGTCATACATTTGGCTGTGTGGCCCCATGGAGGGGAACTGGGGTCAGGAGACCCAGATTATAACTCAGCTCTGCCTCCAACTAGCTGTGTAATGTATCATTTAACCTCTGTATGGAGAACTGTCCTCATCTATCGAAAAGGAATGTTGGGAGTAACCGGTGACCTAGTAGAAGTGAACATGTTTTGCAAAGCTGACCCTCTTACAAATATAAAGAGCTAAAATCCAATAAAAGTTGTAATTCACAGACTTAGCAATAGTTGTTTAAAAACCATGACTCTCTCTTGCCTGGAGATATCTCTCGTTATAAAGCATGGGAAGTGACAAAATAACTTGATTGTCACTTTCTATAATATGAGTTCTGCTACAGTTCCCTTCTTCATATTCATCTGCTTGTCCTGCTTGCTCCAGTCCCTTAAAGTGGCTTAACCCACACACATACCACAAACTAGTGGCCCACAAATTTAGAGTGCAGCAGAGATGAAACCTTGTCTAAAATTTGATCTCTGCTCCACTTTAACTTCTTGGCTCTGTCCAACTCTGCAAATCTCAAGTCCTGCCCCTGGCCCCTGCAGACCTGACATCTACACCTGCTTGCCAGTATTTGAGCCCCAGTGTATCACTAGGAGGTTGAACCTGAGGCTTCTATTTGACTCTCAGCATCCCATGCTCCCAGAAAAAGCCCAGACAAGACCTCTCCACCAGATGTTCCTTCCTCCCTGACCGCCGTCCATCTTGCATATGTACATATTCTGTGACTCCTCTCTTAATGTGTCTTATAATCACAGTTGATATTCACAGAGAGCTTGCTATGTGTTTTATGTATATCAACCCATTTATTCCTCTCAGTATTCTTCTGAGGTAAGTTCCTAATTTGTATCTCTAGTCTGATAAGATAATTAGGCACAGAAAGGTTAAGTAACTTGTCCTGATTGCATACTTAATAAGACCTGGTACCAGGATTTGAACACTTGCAGTCTGTAAAGCCTCTCTCTCAACCAGTTCATCCCACTGCTGACTATTAGCCAAACACTCAGCCAGGCCCTGCCCTGTGTGCCTTCACCCTTCCTTCCTCACTGCAGCCTTGTCAACAGCTCTGCTTACAGTTTTCTCACACAGAGACTCAGAGAGGTAAAAGAACTTTCCAAAATCACACTAACGCATGACACAGTCTGATTCAAACCTGTGTCTAAGCTCCCAAAGCCCATGTCCATTCCAACAGCACCTACTTCTCATGAACAGCATATTTTGAAAAGTTTAAAATATGTTTTTAAATACCATCAAACTTAAACATCAGAAACTTATCTGAATTATTTTTAATTAAACTGTGTTTTCCTCTACCATGAGGAAATTGGAATGATTCTTGACTATTTTTTTAGAAATATATTTGGGAATGTATTTTATATGGCCACTTCATTTAATATTTTGACACTAGTGTTTTCTGTTTTTATCAGAAGTGCTACATTGTTTTTTGCCACATTCCTTATGATCTAAATTAGATTTTTCTGGAATAACCTAGGAAGGCAACTTCCATGCATAAAACTTTTTCTGTGGAAAATGTGCACTGAGCTCCAAACACCTGTGACAAGATTGTGTCATTATGCATGGCGATGGTGCAACAAAAGGGCCCTGGAAGAGACCTAAAAAGAGTAAAAGATGAGTGTCCAGGATGGGAAGAGAGAGAGGAAGGAAATACATGCCCCATAGAATTTGGAGTTGACTGGAAACCACTAGATAAAGAAAATCCAGATAAGCAAAACATAGGTTTCTAGAAGGTGGCAACAACAACAAAAGGTGGGAGAGATGCCCGGGTCTGCAACTGGAGACTGGCTGGCGTGAGCAGAAGTAGCTATTTCCAGGATCAAACCACAACAGTTAGAGTTTAGGGACAAACAGAAAACAACTGGAACCAATACACAAAGCTTCAAGCATCTGCAGGCTTCTATCACATGTGGACAAGGTAAATGGATTTCTGCAAACTGAGGTCTCCAGGCTATTCTCATTGGCTATATTCAGTCTAGATGAGTAATGTTTTTAGATGACGATGTTTTGAAGCAGGGGTGTCCAATCTTTTGGCTTCCTTGGGCCACACTGGAAGAAGAAGAATTGTTTTGGGCCACACATAAAATACACTAACACTAATGATAGCTGATGAGCTTAAAGAAAAAAAAATCTCAAAAAAATCACATCATGTTTTAAGAAACTGTACAAATTTGTATTGGCCACATACAAAACCATCCTGGGCTACATGTGGTCTGTGGGACATGAATTGGACAAGCTTTTTTTTTTTTTTTTTTTGAGACGGAGTCTCACTCTGTCACCCAAGCTGTGCAGTGGTGTGATCTTGGCTCGCTGCAACTTTTACCTCCTGGGTACAAGCAATTCTCTGCCTCCACCTCCCGAGTAGCTGAGATTACAGGCGCACACCACCATGCCCAGCTAATTTTTTGTATTTTTAGTAGAGACGGGGTTTCAACATCTTGGCCAGGCTGATCTTGAACTCCTGACCTCATGATCTGCCCACCTCGGCCTCCCAAAGTGCTGGGATTACAGGTGTGAGCCATCACACCCAGCCGACAAGCTTCTTTTAAACCATTTTCTCTTAATGCTAGGAATCTAAAAAATGATTCTAGTACATAATAGCATACCCAGAAAACTTTACATGAAATCTATTTCCTGGAAAATTCATTAAAATTTACACCAGTGATTTGTTTTACAACAAGTGACCAGTGATTTGTTTTACAGATTCTTATTAGAGATCAAAATACAGCAAAACCACTCAGAATTGTGTACTAGATATTTGTAAATGCCTATGGGAAGAGTCTTTGAAGGGTTTATCTAGGATCAAGATGTAACTCAGGGAAATGCCATCTCCAGCATGACAGTGTAAGGATCTTCAACCTGCTCCCACTGTTGAAAATTATATAAGCATCATTTAAAGTATCTGGAAATGGTCCTGGTCACATATAGCAAATGAATAAACATTTATTTGAGAAAATTTACTAGAGGTTCAGTAAGGACAGCAAGAGTCCGTGGTCTTTGAACCTAGACCCACTCCCTCCCTTCCTGCTCCCAGCTTAGTGAGATAGAAACTGCACTCTAGACTGATGCAGCTAAGAGCATAGGGCTCCTGCCTACTCCCAGCTGCCAGTTAAAGGGCCATATTCCTGAGGAGGACAGGACATCGGCATTTCTCATCCTGCCCACAGCTACCTACTGCTAAGGATAAGTTCCTGTTGAGTATAGCCAAAAGGTGGGGCTGCCTTCTTCCACCTAGCCACCACTGGGAGACTGGGGCTCTGTGTTCGGTGCATCATCACTATTGTCCCAGCTCCTAAGATAGTAGTTCCTCAATGGCAGAGGCAAGCTGAGTAGACCTGAGGCTACTGTCTTCCCACCCATGGCATACTCAGCTCCTAGAGCTAGAATATGACTCTGCAAAAAGTGCAGCCTTGTCATGCCCCTGGCTTGGCGATTTTGCCTGAGTGGGAGAGAAGAAGCCTATAAAACAGATAGTTCCTTATCTCCTCACAGGTAACTAACTTCATTTCCAATAGAGTATGAAAAAGTTTAAGCCTAATGATGCTCTCTAAAACAATAAAGGTTGTAGTGAACAGCTATTGAAAGATTGATGAAATTACTGGACAGAGAGACAAAGCTATAAGCCAGCTCATTTGCCACAGATAACTTAGGAGAAGACACTGAGAGAGAGGCCTGCCAAACACCAGAAGAAAACCCAAACACTGATCTCAGCAACTCCTTCAAAGGGCCCAACTTTGAATGTTTTAGTCTGAGAAGAAATGTATGTCCCCAAGAGCACTGTTAAAAATGTCAGGGCAATCAGCCCACTCTTAGTGGTGCTTAGCAGCTAGATGCAGTCAGGGAAAGAAACTACCAAAAAGAGCCCTGAAAAAACTATGATCGTCACAGGGTAACTGTGGGGATTCCTAAAGCTGCACCGCTTGAGAAGCAACATTAGAGGCTTCAAGCTGTGCAGGGGATGTGGGGAGACTCCACTAACGTAATCCAGTCAGTTGTTAAACAAATAAGCAAGTAACAATAACAAGCTTTTGGGGAGGGGGTGGGTACATGCTTAGAGTTGCTACAATGTGTTACAGGTGGAGTATGGGCCCAGAAGTGTTTCAGATTTTGAGTTTTTTTCAGTTTTTGGAATATTTCCATTATATTTACTGGTTAAATGATACATGCTACAACATGGATGAACCTCAAAAACACTAAGCTAAGAAGTCCGTCACAAAAGCCCACATATTATATAATTTGATTTACATGATGTGCCCATAATAGGCAAATATAGACAGTAAGTAGTTTAGCAGTTGCTTAGGGTTGAAGGGATGGGATTAAAGGGGAGTAAAAGCTAAAGGGTACACAGTATCTTTTTGAGAAATTAAATGTTCTAAATTGTGATGGTGGTTGTACATATCTGTTAATATATTAAAATCATTGGGTTATATGCTTCAAATGGATGAATTGCTTAGTATGTGAATGGTATCTCAATAAACCTGTTATTAAATATAGTAAGGAACCTCAGGCAAATATTCAGGAAATTTTAAAGAACTAGTTTCAGTCTTACAATCACAGCTGTTTCTCTGTCTCTTTTAAAACTGTTTGCCCATATACAAATGCTTCACGGAATATTGCCAGATGGCATAATACTTCTCCTAGAAGTTTCTAAGAATATCTAAAATAATTAGACAAACACTTATCACAGCTGGAATAAGGTTGCCGTTTGTCTTGCTACTGATACTGTTCCATACTCAGCTTTCTGTATCTCCTAGGCCTGAGAACATCTGGGAATCTGATTTGGAGACTAGTTCTCTAAAGAAAAATTATTCTCTCAAGAAAAATTATTAAGCATAGGAATATTTGGTGAGTGGGGAAAGATTGATGTAGGGTGTTGGAAAACAGGCTGAAAGTGGCAGATTTAGTTGATCAGCTTTGTTTTCTGTAAATGTCAATCTGAAAAGTTTTTAGCAGCTGTACTTCTGTGCAAAGGTCCAAAATTAGAATTGATTCAACACCATTGCTATTTCACCATATTGTATTACTTGTCCTAGGAAAATGGTTATTTTAACATACTATTAGAGCTTGATTTTTCATTTGGACAAGGTGAAAGTGTATTTTGGATCACCTTTGTGAATAACTATTCATTTTCTTTCTGTCTTCAAATAGGAACGCCCACCTAAGCCTGAAGCTCCCTGGCTACTTACTGCTACATGGTTCGCATGCTGTGACTTGGAAGAATCATTTCCAGTTTTTCATGGACTTACCGAAAATATATTGTCACATCCTATTTGCATACGCTTAGGTAATGTGACAAAAAGTATCTGCTGAAGAGGCTTATAAACAGGCTCTTGAATCCTAATCTTAATGTTTTCTTTAACCTCTTCTGCACTGTCAATATTTGTCACTAGGAACTTCCTTCATTTCTAAGAAACTGTGAATTATTTGTTTTTACAATTTCTTGAGTTGAATTCTCAGCCCATTAATTTTCAATACTTCATGTTTAGCTTTCTATTGAAGGGTAACATATATCTAGAAAAGTGTGCAAATCAAAATTATACAATTTGATTAACTATCACAAACTGTGTACATTTTTTTATGAGCCATCACCCAGATCAAGAAATGGAACAGTACCAGCAGAATCCCCTTATTCTCTCTCCCTTCTCTCTTCCTCAAAGGTAACAACTACTCTGAATTATAACATTATATGTTAATTTTTCCCTACAAGTTTTAATATATAGCCCTTTCAATTCTAAAACTACACTTTTTAGTTCAAAACCATTTTAGGATTTAAGGGGCCATCTTTTTATTGTTTATAATTTAATTACATTATGAAAATTATACTCATGGTTCTTCTGAAATTGACTCTTTGGAATTATATACACTTCCTTTGCAGCCTGGTGCATGTTTCATTTATATAAAATATTCCATGCATGTCATTTCTTGAATGCAAGGTTCCATATGTGACCTTTAGTTCAAACATGCGAATTGTGGTATTTATCTTACTAATGTTTTTATACTTGATCTATCAGATTCTAAGAGAGCTATATTAAGGTATGCCACTATGATTGGCAATTTTCCTTTGTAATTTTGGAATTTTTCCCATTATAATTGTGAAACTATGCCAGTATATAAAAATAGATTTCGAGTTAAATTCTTTGTAATTGTTCCTTTTTATTAAATGATATTCCTCTTTACTTTTTAATGCTTTTTGCCTTAAATATATTTCCTTTTTTAATTTATTATTTTTATTTTTGAATCAGGGAATATACGTGCTGGTTTGTTACATAAGTATGTTGCATGCTGGGGAAGTTTGGGCTTCCAGTGATCTCATTGCCCAGGTAGTGAACATGGCACTCAATAAGCAGGTTTTCAACCATTGCTGCCTCCCTCCATCTCCTCTTTTGGAGTCCTCAGTGTCTATTGTTCCATCCTTTATTTCTGTGTGACCCAATGTTTAGCTCCCATTTATAAGTGAGACCATACAGTATTTGATTTTCTGTTTCTGTGTTAATTCACTTAGGACAATGGCCTCCAGCTATACCCATGTTGCCGCAAAGGACATAATTTCATTCATTTTATGGTTGCATAGTATTCCATGTGTATATGTACCACATTTTCTTTGTGCAGTTCACTGTTGATGGGCGCCTAGGTTAATTCTGTGTCTTTGCTGTTATGAATAGTGCTGCGATAAACATATGAGTGCAGGTGTCTTTTGGTATAATGATTTATTTTCCTTTGTGTATATACCTAGTAATGGGATTGTGGGTCGAATAACAGTTCTATTTTCAGCTTTTTGAGATATTTTCAAACTGCTTTTCACAGAGGATGAACTAATTTATATTCTCAGCTACAGTATGTAAGCATTCTGTTTTCTCCACAACCTTGCCAACATCTATTATTTTTTTACTTTTTAGTAATAGCCATTCTGACTGGTGTAAGATGGTGTCTCACTGTGGTTTTGATTTGCGTTTCTCTGACAATTAGTCATGTTGAGCATTTTTTCATATGTTTGTTGGCAGCTTGTATGTCTTCTTTTGAGAAGTGTCTGTTCATGTTCTTTGCCCAGTTTTTAATGGGCTTATTTACTTTTTGTTGATTTGAGTTCTTTAAAGATTCTGAAGATGAGTTCTTTGTAAGATGCAGAGTTTGCAAATATATTCTCCCATTCTGTACCTTGTCTGTTCACTCAATTGATATTTTCTTTTGCTATCCAGAAGCTCTTTAGTTTAAATCCCATTTGTCTATTTTTTATTTTGTTGCATTTGCTTTTGGACTTTGCATCATAAATACTTTGCCTAGGCCAATGACTAGAAAAGTATTTTCTAAGTTTTATTCTAGGATTTTCATAGGTTGAGGTCTTACTTCAACTTTGAGTTCATTTTTGTATATGGTGAGAGATAGGGGGTCCAGTTTCATTCTTCTGCATATAGCTAGCCAATTTCCCCAGCTCATTTGTTGACTAGAATATCCATTCCACATTATTTTTGTTTACTTTGTTGAAGAGGAGTTGGTTGTAGGTGTGTGGCTTTATTTCAGGGGTCTCTACTCTGTTCCATTGGTCCATGTGTCTGCTTTTATACCAGTACCATGTTGGTTTGGTTACTGTAGTCTTGTAGCATATTTACATGTTGGATAATGTGATGCCTCTGGCTTTGTTCTTTTTACTAGGATTGTCTTGGCTGTTTGGGCACATTTTTTGTTTCCTGTGAATTTTAGAATAGTTTTTTCTAATTCTACAGACAGTGACATTGGTAATTTGGTAGGAATAGCATTAAATCTGCAGATTACTTTGGATGGTATAGTCATTTTAACAATGTTGATTCTTCCAACCCATAAGTGTAGAATGTTTTTCCCTTTGTTTGTTTCATCCTTTCTTTCAGCAGTGTTTTGTAGTTACTCTTATAGAGATTTTTCACTTCCTTGGTTAGATGTATTCCTAGATTTTTTTTTTTTTGCTGTTTTAAATGGAATTACATTCTTTATTTATTCCTCAACTTAAACATTATTGGTGAATAGAAATGCTACTGATTTTTGTACATTCACTTTATATCAGAAGACTTTGTTGAAGTCATTTATCAGGTCTAGGAGTCTTTTGGTAGAATCCTGAGGATTTTCTAGGTACAGAATCATATTGTTAGTGAAGAGAGATAATTTGTCTTCTTCTTTTCCTATTTGGATAAATTTCCTTCTCCTGCCTGGTTGCTTTGGCTAGGACTTCCAGTACTACATTGAACAGGAGTGGTGAGAGTAGGCATCTATGTCTTGTTCTAGTTCTTACAAAGGAATGCTTCCAGCTTTTGCCCTTTCAGTATAATGTTGGCTGTGAGTTTGTCATTGATGTCTCTCATTATTTTGAGTTATGTTCTTTCTATGCCTAGTTTGTTGAGGATTTTTATAATAGAAGGATGTTGAATTTTATCAAATGCTTTTCCTCATCTATTGAGGTGATCATATGGTTTTGCTTTTAGTTCTGCTTATGAGGTGAATCACATTTATTGATTTATATATGTTGAATCATCCTTGCATCCCAGGAATAAAGCTCAGTTGATTATGATGAATTAACTTTTTGATATGCTGCTGGATTCAGTTTGTTAGTATTTTGTTGAAGATTTTTGGGTCTATTTTCATCAGGGATATTTGCCTTTAGTTTTCTTTTTTTGTTGTGTCTGTGCCAGATATTGGTATCAGGATGATGCTAGCTTCATAGAATGAGATAGTTAATTTTTTGGAATAGTTTCAGTGGAATTGATACAAGCTCTTCTTTGCATATCTGATACAATTTGGTTGTCCAGGGTTCCCCCCACCCATTGATTGGTTGGTTGGTAAGTTTTATTCCTGATTAAATTTCATTATTCATGATTAGTCTGTTCAGGATTTTTGTTTTTTTCTGGTTCAATCTTGGGAGGTTGTATGCTTCTAGGAATTGATCCATTTCTCTAAATTTTTCTAGTTTGTGTGCATAAAGATAGATGGGTATCATAGTACCCTCTGAGGATCCTTTATATTTCTGGGGGATAGTTTGTGATGTCACTTTTGTTATTTCGGATTATGCTCATTTGGATCTTCCGTCTTTTTTTCCTTGTTAATCTGGCTGTGGTCTATCAATCTTGTTTATCCTTTTGAGAAACCAACTTTTTTTTCATTGATCCTTTTTATGGTTTTTGAGGTCTCAATTTTGTTCAATTCTGCTCTGGTTGTAGCTCTTTTATTTCTTCTGCTAGCTTTTGGTTTTGTTTGTTCTTATTTTTCTATTTCCTTTAGGTACAAGATTAAGTTGTTAATTTGAGACCTTTCTAACTTCTTGATGTAGTTTTTTAGTGCTATAAACTTTCCTTTTAACAACGCTTTTGCTGCATCCTAGAGGTTTTGGTACATTCCATGTCTGTTTTCATCTATTTCAAAAAAGTTTTTTTACTTCTGCCTTAATTTCATTTTTTACCCAAAAGTCATTCAGGAGCAACTTGTTTAGTTTCCACATAATTTTATGGTTTTGAGAGATCTTCAGTGTATTGACTTCTATTTTTATTTCACTGTTGTCTGAGAAGATGCTTGGTATGATTTTGATATTTTTTTATTTATTGAGACTTGCTTTATGATCGAGCATGTGGTCAATTTTAGAGTATATTCTATATGCAGATAAGAAGAATATGTATCTTGTGGTTGTTAGGTAGAGTATTTCTGTAGATGTCTATTAGGTCCAAATGGTCATGTTGAATTTGTGTCCAGAATTTGCCAATTTTCTTCCTCAGTGATCCGTCAAATGCTGTCAGTGGAGTGTTGAAGTCCCCAACTATTATTGTGTGACAGCCAAAGTCTTTTGTTAAGTCTAGATGTTTTTGTTTTATGAATCTGGGTGCTCTGATGTTGGATACATATATATCTAGGACACTTAAGGCTTTTTGTTGAATCAAGCTGTTTATCATTATTTAATGCCCTTTTTTGTCCATTTTTATTTTTGTTGGTTTAAATTCTGTTTTTAAATTCTGATATAAGAACAGTAACCCTTGCTCTTGTTTGTTTTCTGCTGCATTACGGATCTCTCTCCATCCCTTTACTTTGAGCATATAGGTGTTGTAATATGTGAGATTGGGTCTTTTAATGATAGAAGGATGGGTCTTGTTTTTTCATTCAGTTTGATTCTCTGTGTATTTTAAGTTGAGCATTTAGGCCATTTATGTTCAAAGTTAATATTGATATACGAGATTTTGTTCCTGTCACAATGTTGTTAGCTTAGTTGCTTTGTAGTCTTTATTGTATAGTTGCTTTATGGGTTCTGTGGGCTATGTGCTTACATGTGGCTTTGTGGTAGCAAGCATTATTCTTTCATTTCCATGTGCAGAACCCCCTTAAGCATGTATTGTAGGGCCAGTCTAGTGGTTAAAAATTCCCTTGGCGATTACTTGTTTGGGAAAGATGTTATTTCTCCTTCATTTATGAAGCTTAGCATGGCAGGATATGAAATTCTTGGCTGAAATTTGTTTTCTTTAAGAATGTTAAAAAACGGCCCCCAATTTCTTCTGGTTTATAAGGTTTGTGCTGAAAAATCTGATGTTAGTCTGATAGGTTTCCCTTTATAAGCAATATGACCCTTTTCTCTAGGTACCTTTAAAGTTCTTTCTTTCATGTGGACTTTGGTTAGTCCTATAACTGTGTGCCTTGGGGATGGTCATCTTGTTAGTATCTTATAGGAGTTCTCTGAATTTCTTGTATTTGCATGTCAGCCTCTCTAGCAAGATTGGGGTAATTTTCCTGAATTATATCCTCAAATATGTTTTCCAAGTTGCTAACTTGCTTTCCTTCTCTCTCAGGAATGCCAATAAGTCATAGGTTTGGTCACTTTACATTATCCCATATTTCTCAAAGTCTTTGTTCATTTTTTAAATTCTTTGTTATTTTTGTCTGACTGGGTCATTTTGACAGACTGGTCTTCAAGCTCTGAAAGTCTTTCTTTTGCCTGGTCTAGTCTGTTGTTAAGGCTTTCATATGTATTTTGAAATTCCTGATATGAATTTTTCAATTCCAGAACTTCTGTTGGTTCTTTCTTAATAGAGCTATGTTGTCTTTCATATCTTAGATCAATTTTCTGGCTTCTTTGTGGGATTTCAACTTTCTCTTGGATCTCATTGAGTTTCCTTGCCATCCATATTCTGAATTCTATATCTGTCATTTCATACATTTCATTCTGGTTAGGATCCATTGCTTGGAAGCTAGTAGGATCCTTTGGAGGTGATGAAACATTCTGGCCTTTTGTATTGCTGGGGTTCTGCAATGGTTACTCCTTATCTGAGAGAGCTGATACTTCTCTTTCTTTTTTAATTTGCTATCCTTTGAATGGGACTTTTTGTTTACTCTTTTTCCCTTGGGGGTATGTCTGTGGTGTATATTATGTCTGATTAATTGCCTTCATTTCTAGGTGCTTTCAGAGTGCCAACCAAGATTCCTTGGTTCCAAATAGGTTCATGCAGTGGCTTTTTCAGAAGTTGCTTGTTGTAGCAATGTAATTTTATTTGGTGGTATAGTTCAGGATGCAGTGTAGTAGATGGTGCTTAAGAGTAAGAACTGATGGGTACAAGCAGGGGTGGAGGCACTAGAGAAGTACAAAAAGCACCTCCGCAAAGCACATTCACCTTCAGTAGGGTGGAGCTGCTGAAGGTGCTGAAGAGATACAGGCTCTTTCAACCCACATTCCCCAGGCCCCAAAGTGAAGAGTCATTTCCAAATCCATGACACTGAAAAGAGGGGTGGCAGAGCAAGTGTGAGCCCCTCTCCATGTCCATTCCCAGGCTTTGGTGGTGTAACCTTCAGTGGCTGGCACTGCACTCATGTTTTCTTTTATCCAAGGGGGGCTTTGGTTGACTGCACTCTCCCCTCCCTTAGGGACAGTCTGCACCAAGGGTTAGATCTCCAGGGGAGGGGAGTCTGCCTCTCTTCCACTCTTCAGAGCTGGTGGGGCACTGTTCCCCAACTGACCAAGGAAGCAGGCTGGGACACCTCATCATGACCCATGCAGACCAGTTCTAGGTTGCAAAGCTGTCCCTGGCTGCAAATCTTGCCCTCTGGGAAAAGCCTCAGCTTTAGCAGCTCTCCTCCCACTCCAGTTCTGTGAGAGAGAATAATTCCAGCACCTATTACTGGGGCAGTCTTCACATTCTCTGCTCAATTCTTCCTGTGAGGACCCTTCTCCCCTTCCAGAACAAGCACTTCAATCTCACCTAAGACTAAAATGCTTGCTATGGCCACTGCTGCCAGGTCACCAAACAATGGCTCTAAACTCGAAATGGTGCCACCCATGGGCTTGCACCCTGAGAGGGTAGAGCCCCTCTCAGGCAAGGAGCATGGAAAAGAAGCTGTGAGGAATGTGATCCACTCAAGTATCAGTCTCATAGCAGCTCATAGCAAGGCACTGGGTATTGCCCTAGATATGTGTAGGAGAGCCTTGGTCTCCTGTCCCTGCTTGGCTGGGTGGCAGCAGCAGCCACAACAGCCCAAACTCAGGCCAGCGATTGGGCATAGCTCAGCACTACATTCTCAAAATGGTGCCTTGGGCCTTCGAACAGGGAGGGCGGGTCACTGCCCAGGCAGGCAACATGAGCAAGAAGCTGCGGGCAGTATGTTTCATACATCTGTCTCATAGCAGCCTGCTACAGAGCTGTGAGTATTGTCCTAGATACAAATAGGATGACCTGGTCTCCCTGTTCTTCCTTAGCTGAGCAGAGGCTACAGCCACATCAGCCTAAATTCAGCAAAGCATGGGGCTCAGCCCAGCATTAAACTCTTAAAAGAACACCTTGGGCCTGGGGCTAAAGAGAATGGGGCACCACTCAGGCAAGCAGCATAAGCAGGAAACTGTGGGAAGTGTGGTCTACTCATAACAGTCTCAACAGCAGCTCATAACAGGGCAGCAAGTACCCTCTAGGGGACGCATGATGTGCCTGTTCTCTCCTCTCCCTCCCTGGAGCAGCACAGTGGCTGCAGCTGTGTCTGTAAATCCCCAGGATCTGGGTTCTCAAAATGGCACCCAGCTGAGACTGCTCCAGGATCAGATTCCTGTGGGATTCTGTGTGGGTTCCCTTTCTGGAGCAATGTCTCTATACAATCTTTAGGTCATATGTCAGGCACAAGGGCCTAGTGGATTAAGGTTTCTCCTGTAGCCAAGATCATAAAAGCCTGTTTTGGAGCTCCAGGGATTTCTCTCTTACTGTTTCCCTGCATCCAGGAGCATCTCCCAGCTCTCAGTCAGTTCCTGGCTGGGCAAGCTAACTTGAACCCTCTCCTTACTTCTGATACTTCATGTCTCTTCTCTAATGAATCCAAGCATTCTCTCCTAGATAACCTGTTTGAAATGTGAGTATCTACTTACTATTCTGGCTCTTCTCTATGGAAACGGCACACAATACCTGCATCTAGTCAGCGATCCTGACATAAAACCTCAAAATGTATTTTCTAATATTAATATTATTACAGGAAACCTCTCTTAGTCAATACTCCCACTCTGTATATTTCTACACTCTTTCTATTTTTTGTGTGTCACCATCGTGGTTTTGGTGTATCTTAGTAGGATTTTGTTGTTGTTTTGAGGAGCATGAAAGTCTTTCCTTTAACAGGCAAATTTTAATATGATTATATTTATTATGGTTATTGATTTATTTCAGTTCTTCTTGACTGGGGGAGATTTTTCCATTTGACAATGTCTAGAGACATTTTTGTTTGCCACAACTGGGGTGGTGCTACTGGCATCTAGTGGGTAGAGACCAGAGATGCTGCTATACATCCTACAATGCGCAGAACAACCGTCCACAGCAAATAACTACAGCTTCCAAAATGTCAGTATTAGTAAAGTTAAGAAACTCTAATCTAATTGGACTTACATTGGTCATCTTTATTTTGGGGCATATTTTCTTGCCAGCTTTTTCTTTGCTTCTTTTTTCTTCTTTCTTCTTCCTTTCTTTTAATCCTTTCTTTTTTCTTTCCTTCCTTCCTTCTTCAGGTGGATCATCCACACTCTTTTCAGTTTCTCCTCTACTGATTTGAAATTCTATTTTTATTTTTTGGTAATTACTCTTATACTTCTAATATGAATATTTATTTAACTAAGTGTACCCAGCAAGTGTGGTGGTTTAAAGGCTGCATGAACCAGAATTTCTAAGATGCTAATATATTTGTTGGATTTCTAAATGAAGACTGGGGGGAAAAAGCTTTTCAATAAATGCATCAACTTATTGAAAAGTTTCCCCCCTAGTCTTTTGTCCCCCCTAGTCTTTTGTCCCCCCTAGTAAAAAAATTTTTTATATTATGCACCAGTTAAATGAGACAGCTAGAGGTAGAGGTAGAACACAAAAAGAAAAATACTCATAAGAGAAACCCAGAGATGGACAGTTAGGGACAGACCCAAAACAGAAAGGGATAGATGGAGCCTCATACACATAAAGGCAAAAGAACAGGGAGGGTGTGGAGGTTGAAAAGCAAATAGTTATAGGGACAACTCATAATTTTTTTATAAAAAGCTCCATGTGTTATCTATGTCCTTGAGACTAAAATTTCAACAATTTAAAAAAACTTTCCTGCTTTTATGTATTTGATTTCAAGGTTTATTCCAGAAATGCTATAGACTTATGAAGGTTTGTACATGTTTGACAGGATGGCTGGCATTCTAAAAGTGAACGTTAGATCTTTGCAAGTGATGTTTAATAATTAATTCCATTGTCAATCTTACCTTCAGAAACTTCCTAATTGCCTTAATCTTTCATCTTTCATGATTTCTAAGTGTTTCATGTCTTATTATTTGGGAGTTATCATTTAAAATACACATTATTAGGCCAGGCGCAGTGGCTCATGTCTGAAATCCTAGCACTTTGGGAGGCCAAGGCAAGTGGATTACCTCAGTTGGCCAATATGGCGAAACCACGTCTCTCCTAAAATACAGAAAAATAGCCTGGCATGGTGGTGCACACCTGTAGTCCCAGCTACCCAGGAGGCTGAAGCTGGAGAATTGCTTGAACCTGGGAAGTAGAGGTTGCAGTGAGCTGAGATTGCACCACTGCACTCCTGCCTGGGCAACAGAGTGAGACTCTGTCTCCAACTAAGTAAATAAATAAATAAAGCATTATTAGATCCCATCTTATAATGCATATTTTTTGCATTATTTCCTCCCATCTTAGCTGGAGTCCTAATGCTTACACAATAAATAATGAGAACCCCACCGGAAAAGTTGTCCTTTTGCAATACATGCTTCTGCTACCTGGTTTTCAGAATAATGCAAACACCTTTAACTAAAGAGTAATGTGGTGTGGTATGCCTTGCAATCTCATACCTTGTAATTGTCTATATTCCACATATAAATTAGAAGTCTTGCAAAGATGAACACTACCCCAAGGCCATGGTCAGAATTGTCACCAAATTTTTGTGTCACTGGCTTTCTGATTGCTATGATTAAGCCCCCAGAGGAGAGCCCCTGCAGACAAGCTAGAGAAAGTTGTTTTCTAGCCTGAAATGCAAGCCAACAATTGTGCCTAATGGCGAACCCAAGAAACCTGTTTCCTCACTGGAGAACACTAGTTATTTTGGCTTTCTGAAAGGTTTATGCCACATGCACTCTGTACCTACAGAAATTTCAATGCCAATTCTTAGTACATGTTATAACCATTGTAAAAGCTAACTATGATTTTAACCTTCATACAAGATACAAATCCATTTCTTATAAATATTCTATAGCCAGGGAGCAGGGGATGATATATTGTTTATTAGGGAATAATGTAAATATGTCAATTTATTCAGCTATTATTTATATTGTTCAAATTATGTATGCAAGAATATTCAGTTTACTTCATTTATCATAGACTGATGTTATTTTTTTTTCTTGCTTTTTCTTCTACCTCCAACAGTGACTATTTGACATATCTTTATGCTATTTTCTGGCACACAAGGGTTCATTCTTTTTTTTATGGATTTGTTATTTTAATTAAGAACCTACTTTGTCCCATTTAATTATATTTGCTTTGAATTCTAGTTAACCCAATATTACTCTTATCACTTCAATCTTTTCACTCACATTTGCTTAAGTATCTCTATGCATCCTTTTTATTTTTAACCTTTCTATTATTTTGTTTTGTTTTTGTTTTTTTGTAAGTGGTTTGCTGCTGTTTTCTGATTACATTTTAAATTATTTACTTTTTTATTAGGTTGGGTAGCAGGGGAGACTGATGTATTTAGAGTGTACTTGTGGTGAAAACTGATAGTAAATATAGAGATACCAAACATTATTTAATTTCAAAGTCAAAACAAATCTAATTAAATTCTCTTTTTAAATTGTATTTCCAGGATCTTTTGAGACATATATTAACCCACAGGAATGGGAAGGCTATTGTAAAATGAAACACGAAGAGAAACACATGAGACAGGAAAAGGAGGCCGCACACCAGGATCCTTGGAGTGCAGGATTGAGTTCTTTCCATAAGCTAATTCTTATTAAATGTTGTAAAGAAGAAAAGGTAGGACATTTTTTTAAATTGAAGGACTATGTTACAATTATTTCTACTAAAGCTTACTAGCCAGTTATGATTTATAAATTTATTTGAGAGTAACAATGGCCAAGTTCAGGAGATGACTCAAAAAAATGAAACATGGTTCTTTGTTACTAGAACATAATGTTATATAGAGAGAATCATGAAAGAGAGCCAGCCAGGGCCGTGGTTATCCTTTCCCTGGTGTGTGCCATTAGAGTACCGTGCTCTCTGCTGGAGGGATCGGGTCTGTTGGGAAGCTTTAGAAGGGAAATAATGGGCATTTCAGATCTTGACAACAACGAAGAGGAGACTTTGAAGGGCACAAAGCCATAGTTACCAGGACCGGTTTGTAGATAAAAGAAATTATGGCAGCCTGAATTAACACAGAGGTAGTAGATTAGAGAGATGAAGGGGGGCATGGAGATGAAGCAATTGATATGGCTCCCAGTTTCTGTTTGCATGCCAAAGGGGATAGTTGTGCCAACAACTAAGCAAATGTGAAAGGAGTAATGTGCGAGAGAAAGACGCTATTGATTCTACAACTATCAGAGTGGATAGCAGTCTGGAAGTCAGTTCATGGAAGCAGGAAACTGTAGAGAGATATGTGAATCAGAAATAGAGATTTGGGAATCAGCATTCAGTTGGAAAGTAAAACTAAAGAGTTGTTAGGATTGTAGAGGAATAAAACATAACAGAATAAGAGAAAAGATAGGCAAAAAATGAAGCTCTGATTACCACCAAGTTTTAAAAGGCAGAGAGAAAGGATAAGGAGTCCATGAGAAGGAATAGCAGAGGGTCAGGAAAAACATTAGAAGAAAAAAAGAGTCATGGAAACCAAGGAGGTACAAGTTTCAATACAGCACAAGTTATCAACAGAATGAATACAGCATTCAGGACAGTTCGTTTCCACGTATTTAGATATAATTCCTAATTTTGTTGTTAATAAGGGAATAATATTATCTGCTAAGGATTTGAGTGGTGAACTTCAGGAAGCATTAGAAAAAAATAGAGGCTGTTTCTTTTGGAAAAGGAAGAAAGAACTAACTGGAAAAGACAAAAGCATACTTGGGAGGTATTGAGGCTATGTTGTAGGATTTTCTGCAATCTCTGTGTGTTACTCTGCTTTGCATTGCTATAAAGGAATGCCTGTGGCCAGGTAATTTATAAAGAAAGGAGTTTTATTTGGCTCACAGTTCTGCAGGCTGTACAAGCATGATACCAGCATCTTCTTGGCTTCTGGTGAGGCTTCAGGAAGCTTTTACATATGGTGAAAGGCAAAGGGAGAGCAGACATGTCACATGGTGTGAGAGAGAGCAAGAAAGAGGGGAGAGAGGCACCCCCAGACTCTTTTAAACAACTAGCTCTTTTATGAACTAGTAGAGTAAGAACTCACTCATTTCTGTGGGGAGAGTGCCAAGCCATTCATGAGGGATCTATATTCATGACCCAAACACCTCCAAACAGGCCCCACCTCCAATATAGGGAATCACATTTCAACATGAGATTTGGAGGGGCAAACATTCAAGCTATGTCACTCTATAGGAACACAGAAAATAAGTTATGTGGTTGACCTTAAACACAGATTATTGTAATAAAAGAATAGAGAATGCAAGACCACTGAGAATGTTGGTAAAAGTAGTTATAGGAAAATAAGAGATATAGAAAGGGCTTATAGACTGGGAGAAAAGGAACAACCAGTAGGTGGAAATTTCTTTGAGAAATAATGTAGTTATACTAGGGATGTAGCACAGCTGAAAGGATGGAAGAGGTTATAATCAAAATTGAGCTTAAAATGTCTAATGGGGAGCAGTTCTAAATGATGACAATATTCTGAGGTTGACCATGGGTATGGGTGACTGTAAAAGAGATAAGAGGATGTGCACTGGAGTTAGAGGCCAAGGAACTGCAAGGTTAGGCTGTTGGATCTCCACGTGAACCCTGAACCTGAGTTGTGTCAGCTCAGATGGTGGCAGGACAATGCCTGGGATGCAGTAGATAATAACACTTTGTTCAATGGAACAGACATAAAATAGAAAGGAAGGCTGGCCATGATCCAGGTGGAAAGTCTCCAGTGAATACGGACAATAGCTGCCAGGTTGGATTGTGAAAAAATGAGAGGATGACTGGATGCCATGAGTCAAAAAAAAGAAGTTTTCAGAATAAAGTCATTGAAGTTAGACAATTATAGACTATGAAACTTTTGCAAAACATACAATCTGATTTCTGCAACAACACATTTTGTTTGTTTTTCAAAGGTAAATAGGAGATGGAGAATGAAGTTTATAGATTAGAAGAGACTTAGGAGACAAAATGATCTCTATGTATAAGCTTTATTAGATCCTAACTTAATATCCCAAATATACATAATAACATACTGTTAAACATACACAATAACATACTATTATTTAAACATACACACACATTTATAATTTAGAAAAATGTGAATGATTTGATAATATTAAGGAATTATTGTTACTTTTCTAGATGTAATCGTGGTACTGTGGTTATGCTTTTTTTTTTTTTTTTTTTTTTGAGATGGAGTTTCTCTCTGTTGCTGATCTTCACTCACTGTAACCTCCACCTACCAGGCTCAAGGAATCCTCCCACTTCAGCCTCCTGAGTAGCTGGGACCACAGGCATGCACCACCACACCTGGCTAATTTTGTATTTTTTTGTAAAAATGGGGCTTTACCACGTTGCCCAGGCCAGTCTCAAACTCCTAAGCTCAGGCATTCCTCCCACCTCAGCCTCCCAAAGTGCTGGGATTGTAGGCGTGAGCCACCACGCCCAGCCTATTCTCTCATTTTATATGTACTCGAAATTTTCCATAGTAAAAAAATATTTTGACTCTTAGTCACATTCTTGAACACCTAAACTCTCGTGCGACATGTCCTAGGATAGCTGTCCACATGTGACCAAAGCTCCAAATGGTAGACAGTCTCATACCAAACTCACAGAGATTTAATTGAAAATTCTTATCAATGCCTTCAACCAAAAACCCTACCCAGGTTGTGATACCAAACAATTGGTAGCATATATTGACAAATCAACATCCATCAGAACCCAAATTAGGTTTCAGAAATGAAGAGCTAGACAACCATTCCAGAGAAGACAAGAACCTGGATCAGCCAAGACGAAGAACAGGATCACCCTGAGGAAAAGATTGAAGTATGACAGTGTTGTCCCAGCTATACCTCCTCCCAGTTAGAGCCCTCATCAAAGCATTTAGGAACAATCCTTACCCTGCTGCTGATGCCAAAGAACAACTTTCTAAAGAAATTGGGGTTCAAGAGTGAAGAATCCAAATTTCATTTCAAAACTGCAGATCTACATTCCCTGACTAGAGAAAAAGAGTATGTAAGGAAGGCTTCGAACTAAGACAAGACCAGAAACAAGACCTCTGTGATGAGAGAGTTCACAGTAACCAAACTGTTGTTCCCAGGTCTGTTCACAGTCGGAGCCTCTTGGGCATCCAGTGCTGCTATACGGTGGAATCAACTGCTCTACTGAGAGAAAGAGGATATTCCAGCGAAGTGGCTTCTGTGGGAAACTATAGTTTTACACAAAAAGCAGGCCTTCTGCATAAATAGCATGTTTAGACCTAAAGATAACATTTCATTTCAAAGAACTCTTAGTAAGCCATGTGATACAGGCTCATTAGAACTACAACAGGAAATAGAAGGCTTGTCATCCCAACAGTTCTTTCTTTGGTATCAATATTATCCATCTCTCGGGAAAAGATTATTAGGACTTTGAACTAGAAAGAGAAAAAAACTACCACAATTCAGAGACGAATAAAGCTTGCTTGATAGAGGATAATTCATCACCACAAGACGAAGCTAAGACAAGTTCTCTACAGCAGTGTTCTCAAATTTGGGTGTACATCAGAATCGTTTGGGGGTCTTGTTAAAACAGATTCCTGGGGCCCATCCCCCAGTTTCTGATTCAGTAGGTCTGGGCTAAAGACCAAGAACCCTCATTTCTAACAAGTTACCAGGTGATGCTAATGCTGCTGATTTTGCAAACAAACTTTGAGAACCACTGTTTTAAGGTGATTACATAAGGATAAACCATTTTCAAAGCTATCAGAGAGATGAGATCATACACCGTTCCCTGCAGCATCTTGGTTTCCAAGGCTAAATCCACTGGGAATTGAAATGTTTGCAGGACTGGTGTTGCAGTCCAGGCTTCCTCCACCTTAGAAAGAAGACAGTTTCCTTGACAGCTAGTTTTCTCTCTGTTGAAAATCATAGAGTAAACAGAATTATGATGAATCTCACTTAGAGCAACAATTGCAAGCTTTTCCCAATTTGGTAAACCCCAGAAGTATGAATGCAATGTGAAGTCCTTATTGTTAATTCTGCCATGTGCTATTTATTTAAGTAGAATATCCTATGGAAGAAAATCCCCACGAGAGTCTCATTGCTGCTTGGCACAACTGCTTGCTAAGTAAGAAAGATCTCTGTGTCATATAGATTAAGCAAGAGTTACTGAAAATGTTAAAAATGCCACTTTAGCTGCCACAGACATATTCTCTGATCATTCGTAGTAACAAAAATTTTAACGACTTTATTGAGGGATAATTTACTCATCATACAATTCACCCATTTAAGATAATCACTTCAGTGGCATTTAGTATCTTCAGAGTTGTGCAACCATCACCAAATCAATTAAGAACATTTTAATTACCTCAAAAAGAAATGCCAATACCCATAGCCATCATCCCCCAGTGCCATCCTCACCAACATTACTCCACTCCTGTCTCTGTAGATTTGCCTGTTCTGGTCTTTTGTGTCTGTCTTTTCATTTAACATAATATTTTAAAGATTCGCCTATGTTGTATCATGTGTTGGTACTTCATTCCCTTTTATTGCAAATAATATACTATTGCATGGATATGCCACATTTTATGTATTCATTCTCAGTTGATGAACATTTGCGTTGTTTCCACTTTCTATTGCGGATAATGCTGCCAAAAACATTTGTGTACAAGTTTTTGTGTGGACATGTGTTTTAATTTCTCTCGTATATATACTTAGTGAAACTGCCAAATTATATGGTATGTTTAACTTTTTGATGAACTGCCAGACTGTTTTCCTAAAAGGCTGTATCATTTTACATTCCCACCATCAGTGTATGAGGGTTCCAATTTCTCCACACTGTCACAACATTTATTATTATCTTTTTTATTATAGCCATCCTAATGGGTCTGAGATGGTACCTTATGACTTTGATTTGCATTTCCCTAATGATAATGAGCATATTTTCTTATGCTTCTTGGCTATTTGTAGAACTGTCTATTCAGATTCTTTACCATTTTAAACTGGATTATTTATCATTTTATCATGCAGTTTTAAGAGTTTTTTTTTTTAATATCCTAGCTACAAGTTTCTTATCAGATATTTTATTTGCCACGAATGTTCTCCCGTCTTATGTCCTTTCACTTTCTTGGTAGTGTCCTTTTGAAGCACAAAAGCTTTTAATTTTGATATGTTCAGTTTATCTATTTTTGTTTCTTCTGTTGCTTGTGCTTTTGGTGCCACAGCTAAGAAACCATTGCCTAATCCAAGGTCACAAACATTTACTCCTGTGTTTTCTTCTAAGAATTTACCCAGCACTTTGGGTGACTGAGGCGGGCGGATCACCTGAAGTCAGAAGTTCAAGACCAGCCTGACCAATATACAGAAACCCCGTCTCTACTAAAAATACAAAATTAGCTGGATGTGGTGGCACATGCCTGTAATCCCAGCTACTCAGGAGGCTGAGGCAGGAGAATCGCTTGAACCCCAGAGGTGGAAGTTGCAGTGAGCCGAGATCTCACCGTTGCATTCCAGCCTGGGCAACAAGAGCAAGACTCCGTCTAAATAAATAAATTTATTTTTTTAAAAAAAGAATTTACATAGTTTTGGCTCTTACATTTAGGTCTTTGATATATTTTTAGTTAATTTTTTTTTTTTTTTTTTGAGATGGAGTCTCACTCTGTCTCCAGGCTGGAGTGCAGTGGCACAATCTTGGCTCACTGCAACCTCTGCCTCCTGAGTTCTAGCAATTCTCTTGCCTCAGCCTCCTGAGTAGCTAGGACTACAGGTGCGTGCCACTGCGCCCAGCTAATTTTTGTATTTTTAGTAGAGACAGGATTTCACCATGTTGGCCAGGATGGTCTTGATCTCTTGACCTTGTAATCCACCTGCCTTGGCCTCCCAAAGCGCTGGGATTACAGATGTGAGCCACCGCACCCGGCCCTGAATTAATTTTTGTATATGGTGTGAAGAAAGGGTCCAACTTCATTCTTTTCCATGTGGCTACCAGTTGTCACAGCAT
Organism: Cacajao melanocephalus; assembly: GCA_963573385.1. Lineage (NCBI taxonomy): Eukaryota > Metazoa > Chordata > Mammalia > Primates > Pitheciidae > Cacajao > Cacajao melanocephalus. The sequence goes on from CAUYLG010070154.1 coordinate 29,420, forward strand.
CATTTGTTGAAAGACTATTCCATATCCATTGTATGATTCTGGCAGCCTTGCTGAAAATTGGTTTACTACAATTGTGCTTTATTCTTTTTGCTTAGGATTGACTTGGCTATCAGGTCAATGTTAGCTTGATAGGGATAGCATTGAATCTATAAATTACTTTGGGAAGTATACCATTTGACCCAGCAATTCCATTACTGGGTATATACCCAAAGGATTATAAATTGATCCACTATAAAGACACATGCACACATATGTTCATTGCAGCACTGTTTACAATAGCAAAGACTTAGAACCAACCCAAATGCTCATCAAAGATAGACCAGATAAAGAAAATGTGGCACATATACACCATGGAATATTATGCAGCCATAAAAAAGGATGAGTTCATGTCCTTTGCAGGGACATGGATGAATTTGGAAACCATCATTCTCAGCAAACTGATACAAGAAC
>CAUYLG010070156.1:0-14562 GCA_963573385.1 Cacajao melanocephalus
TATGTAACAAACCTGTATAATCTGCACATTTACCCCAGAACTTGAAGTATAATAAAAAAGTAACATAGCATAAGTAAAAACAAAATAACTATACTGTACTTTTTAAGACTCATGCAGAAGACTACATAAAGTAACTAAAAGAATGCAAAGAATGAAAAAAAAGTGCAAAAAATGTTTGATTCAGTTCTTTTTAAGGAAAGTTATAAAACTTCTTATTGAGTTGTACAACCGTAAGTCCAAACCTGTGATACATATTTAAAAATCTAACCTTTTAAAATGTGAAATACCAACATGATGGCTATATTGAAAGTAAGACCATGCTTCCTTCTGGCAATGAACCCAAGATATCACCATTTGGTGTTGTTAACAAAAATCCTGGTGATAGCTGTAGCATATCTCTGGATTAGGAGCTGATTAGATTAGCTTAGTGCCTTTGGAGGCTAATATCATGTCCCTTGTGTACCAGCTTGCATATACCATGTTCCATTCACAGATTAATACTCTGGTTTAGGCCAGCTAGCTTACAAATACATACCATGGGGTTTTATTTTCAAGGGCGGGAACTGAAACCCAGAGATCTACAGTGGCTTGAGCTAGGGCACATAGCAAACTAATGAAGGGAAGAAGAGCTTTGGTTTCAAATGACAAAAATAAAATATCAGTTCCTTGCATGCTGATGTTTATTCTGTTCCAAGCTAAAATTGCACTCCTGCAATCTTTCTCCATGGTCTGACCACCTTCTTAGCTAGAAAATTATGATCCTGAGGCCCTCTTAATCTCCCCATTTAATTTGGGAATAGCCCCCACTGCCTGTATGAGAAGTAGCAGCAGCAACAGTACTACTCCTACTCCTACTCCTACTCCTACTCCTACTATTACTACTACATGACATAGAGTATGGTGACCCTTTTATGTGATATCTCTTTTAGTTCCTTTCACAAACCTATCAAGTAAGTAACATTATTATATCAATTTTATAAACAAGAAAACTGAGGCTTAAAGAAGTTAAGTGACCTAGTTAATCAGGGATCTAAGCCTTTGACTCCCTAACTCTAAAGGCCAGGCACTGAAATACAACAGTATGTTTTTTCCTCAGCATTATGTTCTGCTCTCTGCCACATCCTTCCCCTAACCCACAATAAAGCTCCAAGAAAAATCTGAAGAGCCATCATAATTCAAACTTTAAAGTGATTTGTTACCACTTACGGCACTCAATAATAATGGCTGAAAAGCAACACAATCCTAGAGAATTGCCATCTGTTTTAGGAGCTTATGTGAGTATGTTTTTCTGGAAAATCCCCATAGAAATGTTTTTTGGACATTTGTTCAAACAAGTTGAGGTCTGGACACCCTCTAATGCCTTTCTTGATTGGTTAAATGCCAAGTATGACATAATCATTCTGCATGTGGTTTGAGTTAGGTGGAAGTATTGTATGTGCCTGGGACACTGGGCAAGCCCTCCAGAGATGCTTCTAGTTCTGGCTAGGAAGGCCCACTGAGGAGATGGCAGTCCAGGAGTGATGGGGCTGAGATCACCAATAGGCTGAGTCATCTTATAACCCTCATTTAGGGAGTATTCTTCACCTGACAACTAGAACATTTGTGTTCTCTTAGTCTTTACTTTCCCTTCTGCTTGGATATTCTCTCATCTTTGGGTGAGGATCCAGAAACACTCAATGGACTTCTCTTACCTTGTGACTTAAGAGTTTCAGGGGCTCTGATTTAAACCACTAGGCCAGCATTACTCTGGCCTTACTTTCCTGCTATGAGTTACCTGAGCTCCACCTGCGGTACCATGAAATCATTAAGAAATTGATTAATGTCTTTAAAGGTGCCTCCTAGTGTGCATAACTCGAAGGTACTACAATCCCAGACAGTTTTACAGCCTTGGCAGGAGGGAAGTAGTCTCTGTCAATAGATTGAATGTCACCTCTTGGCCAGAGGTGGGAGATGGCTGCAGAGCCCATCAGCAAAGCTGCCATGTGGCCAAGTCCATGTGATTGATGGGAACATGACTGTGGGAAGAGGCCAATGCTGGTAATGATGGGAAATACTGAAACCTAAGGGAAATCCCTGAATTCCCAACATCTGTGAAATGGATCAGATGAGGCTAGAGAACAAAAAGCCACAGAAAAACATTCAGGTGATATAGGTAACTAAGGAAAGAAGCAAATAATATTAAAATCTTATGGGGTTGTGGTCATAGGAAAACTATAGGTGTCAGGTCTGCTTTAACGTCTGAATTAGCAGGTAAAATATGCAATGGGAGTGCTTCAAAGTTTGACACTAATCTAAGTATGGAAGAATCTTTCATTAGGCTACTAGTAACATCTGAAAAGTTCCTCTAAATTTTCCAGGAAATTGCACAAGCTGATGCTATTCCTTGTAACTGAGAATGCTATTCCTTGTCTACCTAACTCAATGCACAATGCAATTATATCACTGAAAGTTGAGAATGTAATCACCCCATACAGTTGGTATACTACTGGTAGAAAAAGAAACTAAGCTAAAGGCTTCTGTAGTTTTTTATTAATTGAAAATGACAAGTTTTAAAGGGAATGGATCAGTTAGGTTAGTACAATACTTAAAATGAGAAGTCATGAAGGCCTAAATGACAGTGGTGGCAGTAAGTATGTCAAGGGGTTGCTGATTGTGAGACAGATTACAAAGGAATATCCACACAACTTGGCAACTGACTGGATTTAGTAGGGCAATGGAAGAATCATTATATTGCAAAGATTATTATTCTTAGTGATCAGGGAAATGAAAATAGTGGTGCCAGTAAAAGGAAAGGGGTCTGGGGGAAAAGAGAAATGAGTTTGAGGTGTCAAATTAAGACACAGAACAGGCACAGTGAAATTCTAAGGATAGAGGTTTGGGCTAAAGATAAAATTTCAGGCAGGTATCACTTGCCCAATTATTTACCTAAGTCCAAACCTGCTGATTTTTAATCCTTACAAGTGGAGACTACATGCTAAAGCTATTTGAAATTTTCTGCCTTCTCCCTGTTTCTGCTGCTAGTCCTTCCCACTTCCCAAATTCTTCTGCCCTCTAACTATCTCCAGAAACTTACAGTGGAAAAACCTAATTGGCCTCTTCATCTATTACAAGCATTCATTGCAAATGTCTAGTTTTAAGAGTGGTTCTTCATATTCCCAAGCATGTGTCATTTGTGAGTAATAAGTGATCCAAGCTGATTATATTAATCAAAGTTTCAATTGCTTCAAAAATTATTTATACTGATAAAGAAATTGATATACATGAGAAAAACATAGAAAGATCAGGTAAGTGCTACAGAATTATGGTGATCATAATTTTCTGAAACCAAAATTGTTCATTGACTCCTGTTTCAAAATACATAACTTTGATGTTCTGAAGTCCCTTTTGATTGAATGGAGCAATTTTGGAGATGTTATTGGAATAGTGAAACATTGCAATTTTCAGGATAGTTGTATTGTTTCTAAGGACAAAAGGACAGAATATTTATCCTGGAAACTCTAGGAAGTACATAGAGTAAAAAACTAGTAATACAATTCTTTCCTCATGTTTTTTGTATTCTAAAATTGTTTTTTAAAATTCTTTTATATTATATAACTTCCAGTTTAGGATGCCTAACAGTCTTGATATTTGCTTCCTCTCTAAAGAACATGAGGACACAAAAGTATTGAAGGTCACAGTGAGAATGTACCTTGGAGATCAATAAATTGAATCACTATTTTTCATATAAAGAAACTGAGGACCAGAACTAAGAAATGGCTTCCCCAAGGTTACACAGCAAATCAATGGCAGAACTAGGACTAGAATCCAGTTATCCTGATCACCAAACCTCCATTTGGGCAACAGTCTCTCCACTCCTTCTTCACATCTCATCTCTTCTCTTGGCCTTGGAAATCCCTAGAGAAAGGGGGCTCACCATCATGAGGGCACAGTGTAAAATATGGAACCCCCAATACCCATCATCTCAAATTCCTACGTTGTATAGAAAATCACTTCTGCCCCTCACCCAAGTATCTTTCCCTCTTCTCAGCTGAAACACCTACACCTCTGTTACAGCAACTGTCTTAGAATCATTACAGGACATCAAAGGGAAACATAAATGAAACCTGGGTACCAGTTATTCCCAGAAGACTAAAAGTTAAGAATTTTGCACACATCTATCCTGCTGAAATGTCAATACATGTCCTGCTTTCCTTATTTTTCTCAAAATTGTTGAAAGGACCAAAACCTCTTGCTCAGGGGCAGAGATTCACTACTGGAAAAAAAATTACTGATGGTTATATCTCATTCTTTGAAGTTTGTTAAACTTCTTCGCTATGGTTAATCAATAACATAATATTAAATTTGTATATGCTACAAGAAGGAACTTGCTCAAAATCAATACAACAGAAGACTTAGAACCCAAAATTTACATTTCTCATGATAAAGATCAATTCCTTATCTTCTACTGCCTCCCAAGGCTGTTAGAAAAATTAGAGGCTAGAAATGAAACAGGGGTGGCCCACACTCCCTCATGTATGACTTCTTTATGTGGAGCAAGCTTTCATAACTCTATTCATCATCCATGACACTTTAAAATATTCCCTTCTGAGACTGTTAGCTCGTGAGCTCCTTAAAGAAGGATCTGTACAGCCAGGCATGGTGGTACATGCCTATATTCACAGCTACTCAGGAGGATGAGACAGGAGGATCACTTGAGCCCAGAAATTCAAGGTTGCAGTGTACTGTGATAGTGCTTGTGAATAGCCACTGAACTACAGGCTGGACAGCATAGAGAGATTTCCATTCCCAAAATTGTGAAAAAAGAGAAGGGCCTGTATAGATTTATTTGTCTATCCCTGGGGCCTAGAATGTGGCCAGCAAGTACGATGCAATCACTCAAATACATGTATATGAAACTTCTAAAAGAGAGAATGCAATAGAAGATTAGAATAGAATTGGAAGCCAGAGCTAGAATACTGATGGCTTGTAATGAAGCTCCTCAAATCTATTACTTCTGACATAGGCTGTGACTGTACACCTTTGTGTGTTATGCAAAACCAAACAATTTCAATATTAGGGTAACTCCCTAAAAAGTAGAAACTTTTAAAACTTTTCTTCTTTTAGTTCAGTGCCTGTACATGATGTATTCAGCCTTTAAAAAAAAATATTTGAGGAACTCATAGTTCCCAGGCACTCACTCCAATATGTCGCAAGCAATTTGATTAAAGTATTGCATATATATTGGGCTTCAAACCAAGTGTAAGGAATTTTACTCCATCAGAAAAGTTATTGAGGCAGCTTAAGGTAATGGAAACTGGTGCTTTAGATTAAACCTGTCTCTTTCCATATTTGTTTTTGGTGCCTGGATAACGCCTCTGGGAAAAACACACACAGAGAGACAGCATATAGCTTGAATATCTTGAAGCTAAAGAGGGAAGAAAGGCAAAATAGAGAGGATGTTGAACAAGATATGTTTTAGTCTTTAATTCAGGCCCTAAATGAAATCTAAAGAGCAACATATAAAATCTTCAAACCAGAGGCACCCCACATATCAGTATGTTCCATCATCATCACCCAAGCTTAGAAGATCTGCTCTTTAGACTGAAATACAACTCAGACTGAGTAAAATACCATAGACTGGATGGCTTAAACAACAAATACTTATTTTCTTGTGATTCTGGAGGCTAGAAGTCCAAGGTCAAGACTTCAGGGTTGATTTTCTGTGAGGGCTCTCTTCCCAGTTCATAAACAGTCACCTTCTCACTGTGTTTTCACATGGCCTTTCCTCTGTGCACGCACAAAGAGAAAGAGAGCAACCTCTGGTATCTCTTCCTCTTTTTACTATGGTGCCAGTTCTATTGCATTAGGACCCCACCATTATGACTTCTTTTAACCTTAATTATACCCATAAAGGCTCTATCTCCAAATATAGTCACATTGACGTTACAGCTTCAACATACAAATTTGAGGGTTGAAGAGACACAATTCTATTTATAACAGTATTATTAACCATACTTTGGTGATAAAAAAAAAAAAAACCTGAGATTCAAAGAAGTTTAGTGATTTTCACATACTAGTAAGTAATAGAAGTCAAGACTAGAACTCAGAACAGTTAATCATTGGTCCTGAGTTCTTTGTACTCTATTATGTTGCCTTATAAAACAAATTAGGAATTGCTCCTTCTGTTTCTATTTTTTATTTGGAAGAATTTATAGAGAATTGGTTTAAAAAATCTTTCTGTAAGTGTTTGGCAGAATTTACCAGTGAACCTATCTGGGTCTGATACTTTCTGTTTAGGAAGGTTATTAATTATTAATTCAATTTATTTAATGTACACAAGCATATTCAGATTACCTATTTCTCCTTCTGTGGGTTTTGGTAGATATTGTCTTTCAAGGCATTATCCCATTTGATCTAGGTTACTGAATTTGTGGTCATAGAGCTGTTTATAATATTCCTTGGCTATCCTATTAATATTTATGGGATTAGTAGTAACAGTCCCTCTTCCATTTTAGATATTGTTAATTTGGGTTTTCTTTCTTTTTTCTCAGCTAACCTGGCTAGAGGTTTATAAATTTTGTTAATCTTTTCAAAGAAACATCATTTAGCTTTATTAATTTTCTCTATTGATCATTTTATTGCTTATGATTTTTTGGACTTAATCTTTTTCTAGTCTTTTAAGGTGGAAGCTTAGATGACTAATTTTAGATTATTTTCCAAAATATACATTCAGTGCCATAAATTTCCCTCTAGTCACTGCATTGGCTGTATCCCACAAAACTTAGTGAGTTATATTTTTATCTTAATCTGATGCAAAATATTTTTAAATTTCTCTTTAGACCTCTTCTTCAACCTATGTGTTATTTAGAAGTGTGTTGTTCTAGATCCTTGAGGAATCACCACACTGTCCTGCACAATGGTTGAACTAATTTATACTCCCACTAACAGTGTAAAAGCATTCCTATTTCTCCACATCCTCTCCAGAATCTGTGGTTTCCTAACTTTTACCCAAATGGTTATAGATCATTCTCCTGTAAAGACACATGCACATGTATGTTTATTGCAGCACTATTCACAATAGCAAAGACTTGGAACCAACCCAAATGCCCATCGATGATGGACTGGATAAAGAAAATGTGGCACATATACACCATAGAATACTATGCAGCCATAAAAAATGATGCCTTCACATTCTTTGAAGGGACATGGATAAAACTAGAAACCATCATTCTCAGCAAACTAATATAGGAACAGAAAACCAAACACTACATGTTCTCACTCATAAGTGTGAGTTAACAATGAGAACACATGGACAAAGGGAGGAAAACATCAGACATTGGGGCCTGTTGGGGGATGGAAAAATAGGGGAAGGATAGCATTAGGAGAAAAATCTAATGTAGATGACAGGTTGACAGGGCAGCAAACCACCATGGCACATGTATACCTATGTAACAAACCTGCACATTCTGCACATGTATCCCAGAACTTAAAGTATAATTTAAAAAAAAGAAGTGTGTTGTTTAATCTCCAAGTATTTTGAAGTTTTCTATCATTCTGCTATTTATTCCTAGTTTAATTCTATTATTATCTGAAAGAAGACATTGTATGATTTATATTTTTTTAAGTTTCTTATGGTGCCTTTTATGCCAGAAGTGTGACCAAATGTGAGCTAGAGAAGAAAGTATATTCAAGGTGGCTGGAAATATGGCCGAATAGGAACAGCTTCGGTCTGCAGCTCCCAGCGAGATCCATGCAGAGGGTGGGTGATTTCTACATTTCCAACTGAGGTACCTGGCTCATCTCATTGGGACTGGTTAGACAGTGGGTGCAGTTCACAGAGGGAGAACTGAAGCAGGTTGGGGCATTGCCTCACAGGGGAAGCAAAAGGGGTCAGATAACTCCCTCCCCTAGCCAAGAGAAGCCATAAGTGACTGTGCCATGAGAAATGGTGCATTCTGGCCCAGATACTATGCATTTCCCATGGTCTTCACAACCCACAGACCAGGAGATTCCCTTAGGCGCCTACACCATCAGGGCTCTGGGTTTCAAGTACAAAACTGGGAGGCTGTTTTGGAAGACACTGAGCTACCCACGGGAGTTTTTTTTTTCATACCCCAGTGACACCTGGAATGCCAGTGAGACAGGACCATTCACTCTCTTGGAAAGAAGGCTGAAGCCAGGAAGTCAAGTGGTCTAGCTCAGGGGATCCCACCCCCATGTAGTCCAGTAAGCTAAGATCCACTTGCTTGAAATTCTTGCTGCTGGAACAGCAGTCTGAAGTTGACCTAGGACACTTGAGCTTGGTGAGGGGAGGAGCATCCACCATTACTGAGGCATAAGTAGGTGGATTTCCCTTCACAGTGTAAACCAAGCCACTGGGAAGATTGAACTGGGCAGAGCCAACCACAGCTTGGCAAACTGCCACTTTAGATTCCTCCTCTCTGAGCAGGGCATCTCTGAAGGAAAGGCAGCAGCCTCAGTCAGGGTCTTATAGATGAAACTCTCATCTCCCTGGGATATAGCACATGGGGGAAGGGGAGACTGTGGCCACAGTTTCAGCAGGCTTAAACGTTCCTGTCTGCCAGATCTGAAGAGAGCAGTGGATCCCACAACATAGTACTTGAACTTGGTAAAGGAACAGACTGCCTCCCCAAGTGGGTTCCTGAGACTTGTGCCTCCTGACTGGGAGACATCTCCCAGCAGGGGTCGACAGACACCTCATAGAGGAGAGCTTCAACTGGCATCTGGCAGATGGCCCTCTGGGATAAAGTTTCCAGAGGAAGAAACAGGCAGCAATCATTGCTGTTCTGTAGCCTCTGCTGGTAATACCCAGGCAAACAGGGTCTGAAGTGGACTTCTACTGAACTCCAGCAGACCTGCCACAGTGGAGCCTGCCTGTTAAAAGGAAAACTAACAAACAGAAAGGAATAGCATCAACATCAACAAAAAGGACATCCACACATAAAACCCCATCCAAAGGTCACCAATATCAAAGACCAAAGGTAGATAAATACATGAAGATGAGGAAAAACCAGTGCAAAAAGACTGAAAATTTTCAAAAACCAAAACACCTCTTCTCCTCCAAAAGATCACAACTCCTCACCAGCAAGGGAAAAAAACTGGACAGAGAATGAGTTTGATTAATTGGCAGAAGGAGGTTTCAGAAGGTGAGTAACAACAAACTCCTCTGAGCTAAAAGAGCATGTTCTAACCCAATGCAAGGAAGCTAAGAACCTTGGAAAAAGGTTAGGGCAACTACTAACTAGAATAACTAGTTTAGAGAAGAACATAAATGACCTCAGGGAGATGACAAACACAGCACGAGAACTTCATGAAACATACACAAATATGAATAGCCAAAATGATCAAGCAGTTGAAAGAATATCAGAAATTGAAGACCAATCTAATGAAATAAGTGTGAAGACAACATTAGAAAAAAAGAATGAAAAGGAAAGAACAAAGCTTCTAAGAAATAAGGGACTATGTAAAAAGACCAAATCTAGTTTGATTGGTGTATCTGAGTGATGGAGAGAATGGAACCAAGTTAGGAAACACTTTTCAGAATATTATCCAAGAGAACATCTCTAACGTAGCATGACAGGCCAAAATTCAACTTCATAAAATACAGAGAATACCACAAAGATAATCCTCCTGAAGAGCAACCCCATGACACATAATTGTCAAATTCACCCAGGTTGAAAGAAAGAAAACAATGTTAAGAGCAATGAGAGAGAAAGGTCAAGTTACGCACAGTAGGAAGCCCATCAGACTAACAGTGGATCTCTCTGCAGAAACCCTACAAGCCAGAAGAGAGTGGGGACCAATATTCAACATTCTTGAAAAAAAAAAAAAAAGAATTTCCAACCCACAATTTCATATCCAGCCAAACTAAGCTTCATAAGAGAAGGAGAAATAAAATCCTTTACAGACAAGAAAATACTGACATATTTTTGTCACCAGCAGGCCTACCTTACAAGAGCTCCTGAAGAAAGCACTAAATATAAACACAAAAAAACATTACCAGCCACTGCAAAAACATACCAAATTATGACAAACCTTGACAATATAAAGAAACTGCATCAACTAAAGAACAAAATAACCAGCTAGCATCATAATGACAGAAGAAAATTCACACAAAACAATATTAACATTAAATGTAAATGGGCTAAATGCCTCAGTTAAAAAACACAGACTGGCAAATTGAATAAGGAGTCAAGACCTATCAGTGTGCTGTATTCAGGAGACACAGCTCATGTGCAAAGACACACATAGGCTAAAAATAAGAGGATAAGGGATTATTTACCAAGCAAATGAGAAGCAAAAAACAAAGCAGGTGTTGCAATTCTAGTCTCTGGTAAAACAGATTTCAAACCAACAAAAATCAAAAGAGACAAAGAAATGCATTACATAATGGTAAAGGGATCAATGCAACAAGAAGAGCTAACTATCCTAAATATATATGCACACAATACAAGAGCACCCAGATTCATAAAGCAAGTCCTTAGAGACCTACAAAAAGACTTAGACTCCCACACAATAATACTGGGAGACTTTAACACACTACTGTTAATATTAGGCAGAACAATGAGACAGAAAATTAATGAGGATATTTAGGACTTGAACTCAGCTCTGGACTAACGAGATCTAATAGACATCTACAAAACTTTCCACCACAAAGCAATGGAATATACATTCTTCTCAGCACCACATTGCACTTATTCTAAAATGGACCACACAATTGGAAGTAAAACTCCTCAGCAAACACAAAGGAACAGAAATCATAACAGTCTCTCAGACCACAATGCGATCAAATTAGAGCTCAGGATTAAGAAACTCACTCAAAACCCCACAACTACATGGAAACTGAACAACTTGCTTCTGAATGACTACTGGGTAAATAACAAAATTAAGGCAAAAATAAAGAAGTTCTTTGAAACCAGTGAGAACAAAGGCACAACATACCAGAATTTCTTGTACACAGCCAAAGCAGTGTGAAGAGGAAAATTTATAGCACTAAATGCCCACAGGAGAAACCAGGGAAGATCTAAAATCAACACCTTAACATTACAATTAAAAGAACTAAAGAAGCAAGAGCAAACAAATTCAAAAGTTAACAGAAGACAAGAAATAACTAAGATTAGAACAGAACTGAAGGAGATAGAGACAAGAAAAACTTTCCAAAAAAGTCAGTGAATCCAGGAGCTGGTTTATTGAAAAGATTAACAAAATAGACCACTAGCCAGACTAATAAAGAAAAAGAGAGAAGAATCAAACATACAGAAAACAAAATGATAAAGGGGGCTGGGCACTGTGGCTTATGCCTATAATCTCAGCTCTTAGGGAGGCAGAGGCAGGAGGATAGCTTGAGCTGAGGAGCTCGAGACTGGCCTGGGCAATATAGTGAGACTCTGTTCTCCTTAAAAAGGAAAAAAAAAAGAAAAAATATGATAAAGGGGTGATCACCACAGACCCCACAGGAATACAAACTACATCAGAGAATACTATAAACATCTCTCCACAAATAAACTAGAAAATCTACAAGAAATGAATAAATTCCTGGACACATACACCCTCCCAAGACTAAACCAGGAAGAAGTTGAATCCCTAAATGGACCAATAACAAGTTCTGAAATTGAGGCTGTAATTAATAGCTTACCAACCAAAAGAAGCTGAGGACCAGACGGATTCACAGCTGAGTTATACCAGAGGTACAAAGGGGAGCTGGTACCATTTTTTCTGAAACTATTCCAAACAACAGAAAAAGAAGGACTCCTCCCTAGTCCATTTATGAGGCCAGAATCATCCTAATAGCAAAACCTGGCAGAGACACAACAACCAGAAATTTTAGGCCAATATCCCTGATAAACATTGATGTGAGAATCCTCAATAAAATACTGGTGAACTGAATCCAGTAGCACATCAAAACTTATCCACCATGGTTAAGTCGGCTTCATCCCTGAAATGCAAGGCTGGTTCAACATATGCAAATCCATAAACGTAATCATCATGTAAACAGAACCTATGACACAAACCACATGATTATCTTAATAGATGCAAAAAGAAACATTGATATAATTTAACACCCCTTCATACTAAAAACTCTCAATAAACTAGGTATTGATGGAACGTATCTCAAAATAATAAGAATTATTTATAACAAACTCACAGCCAATATCATACTGAATGGGCAAAACTGGAAGCATTCCCTTTGAAAACCAGCACAAGACAAGGATACCCTCTCTCACCATTCCTATCCAACGTATTATTGGAAGTTCTGGCTGGGGCCATCAGGCAAGAGAAAGAAATAAAAGGTATTCAAATAAGAAAAGAGGAAATCAAATTGTCTCTGTTTGAATACCTTTCATTTCTTTCTCTTACATTTAGAAAACCCCATCACCTTAGCCCAAAAACTTATTAAGCTGATAAGCAATTTCAGCAAAGTCTCAGGATACAAAATCCATGTGCAAAAACCACAAGCATTCCTATACGCCAATAATAGACAAACAGAAGCCAAATCATAAGTGAACTCCCATTCACAATTTCTACAAAGAGAATAAAATACCTAGGAATACAATTTAAAAGGGATGTGAAGGACCTCTTCAAGGAGAACTACAAACCACTGCTCAGGGAAATAAGAGAGGACATAAACAAATGGAAAAACATTCTATGCTCATAGATAGGAATAATAAATATCATGAAAATGGCCATACTGTCCAAAGTAATTTATGGAGTCAATGCTATCTTCATCAAGCTAACATTGACTTCCTTCAGAGAATTAGAAAAAAATTCTTTAAATTTTATAGGGAATCAAAAGAGAGCTTGTAGAGACAAGACAATACTAAGCAAAAAAAAAAAACAAAGCTGAAGGCATCATACTACCAGGCTTCAAACTATACTACAAGGCTGCAGTAATCAAAACAGCATGATACTTGTACCAATACAGATATATAAACCAATGAAACAGAACAGAGGCCTCAAAAACAATTCCTTGTAAGGAATACAACTTACAAGGGATATGAAGGACCTCTTAAAGAAGAACTACAAACCACTGTTCAAGGAAATAAAAGTGGACAAACAAAATGGAAAAGTATTCCATGCTCATGGATAGAAAAAAATCAATATTGTGAAAAAGACCATACTGTCCAAAGTAATTTATAGATTCAGTGTTATGCCCATCAAGCTATCATTTTTTTTCACAGAATTAAAAAAGTCTGTTTTAAATTTCATATGGAACCAAAAAAAGAGTCAGGTAAAGTGATGCCTCCAGATTTGCTCTTTTTGCTTAGTATTTAGGATTGTCTTAAGCAAAAAGAGCAAACCTGGAGGCATCACTCTACCTGACTTCAAACTACTACAAGGCTACAGTAATAACAACAGCATGGTACTGGTACCAAAACAGATATATAGACTAATGGAACAGAATAGAGGCCTCAGAAATGATGTGACACATCTACAACCATCTGATCTTTGACAAACCTGACAAAACAAGCAATGGGAAAGGATTTCCTATTTAATAAATGATGTTGGGTAAACTGGCTAGATATGCTGAAAACTGAAACTGGACACTTTTTTACACCTTATATGAAAATTAACTCAAGATGGATTAAAGATTTAAACATAAGACCTAAAACTATGAAAACCCTAGAAGAAAATTTAGGCAATACCATTCAGGACATAGGTATGAGCAAAGACTTCATGACTAAATCACCAAAAGCAATGGCAACAAAAGCCAAAATTGACAAACGGGATCTAATTAAAGAGCTTCTGCACAGCAAAAGAAACTCTCATCAGAGTGAACAGGCAACCTACAGAATAGAAGAGCCATGTACCCATCTGAAAAAGGGCTAATATCCAGCATCTACAATGAGCTAAAACAAATTTACCAAAAAAAAAAAAAATCAAAAAGTGGGCAAAGGATGTGAACAGACACTTCTCAAAAGAATAAATTGATATGGCTAACAAACATGAAAAAAGCTCATCATCACTGGTCATTAGAGAAATGCAAATCATAACCACAAAGAGATACCACCTCATGCCAGTTAGAATGATGATCATTTAAAAGTCAGGAAATGACAGATGCTGGAGAAGATGTGGAGAAATAGGAATGCTTTTACACTTTCGTTGGGAATTTAAGTTAGTTCAACCATTGTGGAAGACAGTGTGGTGATTTCTCAAGGATCTAGAACCAGAAATACCATTTGACCCAGCAATCCCATTATTGGATATATAACCAAAGGATTATAAATCATTCTACTATAAAGACATATGCACACGTATGTTTATTGGAGCACTATTCACAACAGCAAAGACTTGGAACCAACCAAAATGCCCATCAGTGATAAACTGGATAAAGAAAATGTGGCACATATATGCCATTGAATACTATGCAGCCATAAAGAAGGATGAGTTCATGTCCTTTGCAGGGACATAAATGAAGCAGAAAATCATCATTCTCAGCAAACTAACACAGGAACAGAAAACCAAACACTGCATGTTCTCACTCATAAGTGGGAGTTAAACAATGACAACTCATGGAGACAGGGAGGGGAACATCACACACTGGGGTCTGTCTGGGGCTGGAAG